>VZTO01004896.1:0-45326 GCA_013400615.1 Syrrhaptes paradoxus
TCTGTGATTCTGTGAAGCCTTATTAGACAGAGCAGCATTAATAATTGCACTCATCACCCTGTGGTGGCTCAACATCTCCTCATTAAAAGTCAAGTATATTCGTAAATCTTCTATATATGAACTAAAACTGCTTCAAAATCTTATATGTTTTCATTTATGATTCAAAAATTATTATTGCCTTCATCTCTGTGAAGATACTGTGTGAACTATGATGGCTTCATCGATTGAGCTATGGAAAGATCTCTGCGGAGTTTTCTCTGCTTCAGCCTGCCTACACCTCCTCCAATAAGACAGGCAAGTAACAGCCTGCCAACTGTTTCCAAGTGAATTGCTTTTTATTAGCCTAGTAGAATATCCTACTGATTTTCTTGTATTTGTTTTGACTCACTTGGTATTTTATAAAGGAAATCACCAGAATAGTACATTGGAACTGAACAAGTATTTCCTGCTTTTAAAAATAAGCAGCCTAACTTCACCTCACAGAGGCAAAATCCTTCACATATGATAAAAACTGAAGTATATTGCTATTAAGTGAAAAGGTAGCTCACAGAATGAAATGTGATAATTTCAGTAGCATCATTAGCAATCTTGGTGAATCCAAAACTTTACAGGCCTATTAGGTTAGTTTACACTTTAGACTGACTTTGCACTGTGTGATACTGAAATTATCCTTAACTCAGACAAACTTAAGGTGCTGCCTCAGTAGTTCTACTCTTTTGCTTAAGTTCCAGCTAGACTGAGGTGTCTGTCAGCTGAACATTGAAGGATGTGCCAAAATAAAGAGTATGGTTTATTTTTGTAAATGGCCAATATGCCATTTGAGATCCTAAGAGAAGGCAAGTTTAAACAAGGCTTGAAGTAGGAGCACCATTGTACAATGGGATCAGTCTTCTCGATCTCACCCCTTGGTCCGATACCTGCTCTGTATCCAGCCACCTCAGTTTATCCACCTTCTGCCTGTGGAAGTTTTAAGGGTTAAGTATAATCTATTACTTTCTTCATAACTGGAAATATTGTAACTACAAATAGCAATTGGCATAAGCTCCTGGGGGGCTGCCCACTCCTATTGATCTCCTAAAAGACTTGTAAGTGTATTTCATTTACTGTTGCTCTCTGGAGTCTCCAGACACCAGCACAACCACAGTGGATTTGATCAAAGCTCCATCTTGTACTGTCTTTCCAACTGGGATAAATGCTAAATGCTTCAAGAAGAGGGAATACTTATTGTGTGATTCCTGTCCTCCCAGCTTAGAAGATATAATTAACTTTTACAGCTACTGAAGAAAGATGACATAAATGCCACTCAGGTACTGTCACACTCCACTCACCTCTTCACTCTATGTTTTCCTACTTCTTCTCTCACTCTGGCTTGTGAATTTTTCTGAAGTGGTTGCATTTCTCAGTATTCTTATAGCTTTTTCCAAATTCCGAACATCATTTGAGCCTGCATGTACCCATCTCTTGTGCACGTTGTTTTTGTGACTTCTTGCTGCTTGATCTGAGTATTTCTGCTTTATATAGTCTGTTTTCCAGCTGCCTATCTCACCACCCAATCTTCTTGGTGTACCCACATCTTGCTTTCCTTCTTTCAACCTCTCTTAAGTGATTTCTGCAGATTAATGCAGACTGACATAAACTTCGCCCATGTTTAAGTCTGCATCTTACAGAAGTCCTATCTGTAGTTTTAGATCTTTAATTCCAATTACTATCTGATCTGTGATAATTAAATCTAGCAAAGTTCCAATGTTAACATGGTTCTCATTAATTTAGGGTCAGACAGGAATTCCTCAGAGAACTCTCCCTGCTTCTGCAATTTCAGATGAGGTCTGACCTTCAAGAGATTTCATTTTTTCCTGGGCACAGAATATACTTCAAGTCTCCTCACTTTTACATTTCAAGCTATTGTTCTAGCTTGTCTTTTATTATTAATAAATATGAATAACTTCAAGTCCAGAAAAACAGAAGGACATATAATAGATAACGGTTTGTTTCTGGTTCTAGTCTTCTTTAATATTTCTTTGAGAATCTAGATGATGGAAAAGAAAGGCTCGTAAAATTTACAGACTTTGAATAGAGAGTAGGATAATAAAATACCAGAAGACAGGATTAGGAATTGATTTTGACAGACTGGAGAAATAGTCTGAAAAAATGGGGCACAGTAAGAACAAATACAAGATTTTACACTCATGAAGGAATAATCAACAGCAGAAACACAGCTGTAAAATAAGCTGTTAGCAGTTCTTTGTGAAAGAATCTTGGCATATATGTGGGACTAACATGAGTCTGTATCATACTGTTGTAGGAGAGGCAAACAGCGTATTGAGATATATAAAGAAAAATAAGAAATGTTAAGTAATTCTTCAGTCAATTCAGCATTGCTACAGCCTTAGCTAGAATAATGTGTCCAGTTTTAGACACAACACTTGAGGAAGACAAAAGAGACTGATCTGAGAGTTAGAAAATCTGATTTAGAGCAAAAAGATTGAAAATGAGCTTGTTTTGAATAGGGAACAGAAACCTGAGGGAGGACATCACAATAGTCCCCAAGAAAGTAAAAACTGTTTCACATTACTCTGTAAAGAAGCAAGGAAAAAATCTGTTTTCTGGGTTTATGGACAAAATCAAGATGACATAGATTTCAGCTACAAAGAGATTCAGGTTAGCCTCTAGGAAGAAATTCCTAGAAATAAGGAGAGATGAAAAGGATAAAATGTGTGAGAAGGTGATATTGTTTCAATTACTCGAAGTCTTTACACGCAGATTAGACAAGATTAGACAAGCATACGCACAGATTCTTCTGAGGGGTAAGAGGGAAAAATTAAAATTGCCATATATAACCTCTGCAAATCTTATCCAACCCTATTTCTTTTATAATGCTGGGATAATAGTCAAGATCAAACAGTCACTTTTAGTGGCTCTCTTTCATGTCATTAAATCTAGCTGTTCATCTGCAAATTTTAGTTCTCGATAGGATCTTCTCCCAAGGCTCTGCAGTAATGCTGGAGAGCTTCAACTCCCCATGCCCCTTCTGGCCTGAAAGTCACTCTCTCTCCTAGATGACCTTGCCCACATTTTTCCTAGATACATTAGTCTGAAGGGCTTACCCATTCCTACGAGCCTGACACTGGCTTTTAGGTGGCTTGTCACTGCTCTTAACTGACAACCCAGAATTAAACCTTGAAGGATTTAAGGAATAAGGGATAAGATTCACAGCAGCAGCTCCACAAAGCAAAAGTGGTCGCAGGACTACCTACACCTCTTGAGAAACACTGTCCAGAAAATAGGACTGAAATAATACCTTTCTCCAGTATTTGAATGTGTGACTCAGGGGCTGGGAGAGGATATTTTGTCTAATTAGGGTTTAGATTATTTAAAAGAGCTAGTGGTCTCTTTTCTAAGATACTGATGCTAAAGCAATAAGAAGTGGTACCCTCCACCCTTAACAACAGCCCGTTGGTGAGAGAACTCATTTATGTAGTGGGCCAATATCCAATCTCATCCTCAGCTAAAGTGACAAATTTACATTTTGCTTATTCTAGGAAAGAAAACCTAACCACTGGGATCTAAGCCTGGAGGTCAGAAAATGGAAAAAATTGTTTATTTTATTCCAACAGCTATTCAGTGTAAAAATGTGTGAATGGTTTTGGGAACAGAGTCAGAATACAGACATGAATTGGTACAGAAAAGAAGCAAATACAAATAGTACTGGGGTCAGGGACCAGGTCCTAAGGCTTCTCTTTCTTTGCTTTGTGCTTGAACTGCCAGGCACTCCGAAGAACATCAGGGGTGGCTCTGTTAGACTCCCTGATTCCAGTATGGAGCAGAGGAAAGTTAGGCACCTGGGTGCTCAGGCTCTCCTGAGTTACTGCAGCAGTAGAAATACAGTTACAAGGGAATTTTTAGGCCAAAGAAGAAGATGTTTAATGGTTTCAGTGACTTCTGTGCCAGGTGGCTACAGATCATGTTTTTGTTGCATTACTGTCTCAGCCTTCAGTGCCTAAAATTTAATTAGCTGGGACTGAAAACAAAGTCTTCTCAAGAATTTGAATCCCCGGACAAGAGTACAATCACGCTACATCTTGATTTACAATTTTCTGCAATTCTCTTTGAAACTCTTATTATGTAACAATTGTTGTATGTGTTATGCATGATGGGCTTTCATTTCTGGTGTTATTTGTTCTTGTCAGATCAGTAGGGTTGCACAACTGAAATGAAAACAATATTTTGCTTGATTATGATACTGGCCTGGGATTTAGACTTCCTTCCGTTTGTTCCTCCATATGGAAAACTGGAATAATGATCCTCTTCCCAAAGAAAAATTGAAGGTGTGAGGACTTTGCATTACTGTTGTTTTGAAACCAATTACAGAAGCCAAATAGTAAACTAGTAGAAAGGCAGTTGTATCAATTTGGAAGAGTTCACCCATAAAGACGCTTCCACATCAAATGGAGCAAGTAAGAGCAGTAGCTCATCCCTCCAAAGGGTGTCCTGAAAACTGAGATCACGTAGTGTTCCTTTGCTTTCTGCATCACCTTATTTCGTCAATGCTTGGTTTGCCTGGTGACTTGCAGTGTACCAGAACTTTTGAAATATGCAGCCAGTAGGGTTACATTTCAGCAACTGAAATTGGCAACAACCCTTGAAATTTCAATTATGAAACAAGGCTTATGACATCTATTGAAGTGTTCTGCCTGTTATGATAAGTCGGTTTATATATGTTACTCATACGAAGGGATGTTGTCCTACACGTGTCAGAAATCTGCTCCATGTAAAAAAGAAATTGCAAATTCTGCATATGCAATGCTCTCTTAAACATTTTTTTGCCATTCAAGGCACATTTACTCCCAGCTTTCAATTGTATTAGTGGAAATTTTAACAGTCACAGGCTTTTTTTCTCACCCTGTTTATCCCACACCCACAGTTACATGTTTTCCAATTGTGGAAAGTCCTCAAATGTACTTGAAATAGCTCAGGTTCTGGCAAACACAAAGTAATCCTTAGAGACTGAATTTTCATGCACAGTGTGCATAGTCCAATAAATTTGTTCATTGTCTGTGCAAGGAAGCTTAACAATGGGAGAACTGTTTTATGAAGCCCTTACCACATGTTAAGTTCATAACCATGGAGGTGTCAGAACCAGGGCAACAAGTCTAGGTTTACTGCTGCACTTGCCAATCGCACACATGTACCATGTTTTATATACATGGATCAAATGGAGAACCTCAGGGTCTAATTCTTTCCCCTGTGCATTACCTGCATTTTCCTGCTTCAATATTTTTTAAGGCAGAATGTGGTCCGATTTGAGTAGTTTTCATTCATGTATTCGTAGTCTTTAAGTCACATGCACATCCTCTGCTCGATGCTAGTAGCTGGCGCTGTTAAATATATTAATAGAAAATGTTACCGTAACCCAGGGAAAATAAACACTACTTGGGTACAACACGCAATGTGTGAAATGTATTGGTGTAAAATTATCTCCAGACCAAAATTAACATTGGGAACACCTTTCCATTTAATCTCTAACCAGTTCAGCTCAACCACACACCAAACTTACTTAATTGAGGAGTTGTATTAAAATTAACCTGGTAAAAACAGTCTCTCATAAATGCACCTGGAATATTGTGTCCAGTTCTGGGCCCCTCAGTTCAAGAGGGACAGGGAACTGCTGGAAAGAGTCCAGCACAGAGCCACAAAGATGATGAAGGGAATGGAGCATCTCCCTTATGAGGAAAGGCTGAGGGAGCTGGGTCTCTTCAGCTTGGAAAAGAGGAGACTGAGGGGTGACCTAATNGACTAGATGATCTTTCGAGGTCCCTTCCAATCCCTAACATTCTGTGATTCTGTGATTCTGTGTGTGTATGTAACCCTTCAGCAATGATGAATGCACATAGCTTGATGTAATTCATCCTGTTTGCCAGCTAAAATGCATAGGAATCAGAGCTCTCTCCCCAAGTGATACCAATGATCAGGCCATCTCAACAGCTTGTTTTGAAAATGGTGTTCAACAGTAGAATTTCATTAGTTCAGCACTCTTCAAAGCAGCAACCTTCATTTTCAATTTGAGGTGTCAAGAACAAAGACATGGGTGAACAGATGTGTTATTTGTCAGGGATCCATTTCTTTCCTCTGTGCCTTGTGCTTTTATTTATTCAATGCTATCTAAATATACAATATCTTAGTCCTAATTTTAAATGGTCCTTTTTCACATGAGCTTACATAACAGAGTAAAGCAGATGCTGTAGGCAATCATTATGGCCACAATGACTATAGACTCTGCTAATCAGATATACTTGCAGGTGGCTTTTTCTAGAAAAGAGTACAGAGTCAGGAAAAAAAAATGCATACAGGCATAATGGGAAAAAAAAGGGAAAAAATAATTACTTTGTTACTTTGTCTCACTGTCTTGCCTTCATGCTTTTTGCATTAGGATATTTAATCTTTTCTTTGTCTATCTGATATCTTCTTTCTCAGGAACCTGCAGACACTTGAAAGAGCCCCATGATTTATTTCTCCTTTAATGCAGGAGCAGCCAAAGTAGTTTTGGCCTCCTGAATCAAGTAACACTACAGTACCTGTTTCTCCTGGGAGAGGTCGTGTTACTGGCTGCTTGGACGTGACAGAGGTACCTGATGGGTCCCAGCTGCCGATAGCAGGCTCTCTGACGGGGAGCATGCCATTCACAGTGCAGGAGGTATAGGCAACAGTGTGCTGCTCTGACAGCAACTGAACAGACCTGGCTCCAAGGCTGCCCGTAACGATACATAACTGATGAATCAATTTTGATTGATGTAGGGCTGAATGGAAAAAGGGAGGAAAATGCTGAACTTTTTACCTCACAAAATGGGAGGAAAGAGCTGATCTGTATCTGAGGCTCATCTGCTCTAAAAAATGTAAAGCAAACCAGTCACCTTTCAAGCTCTCATCCCTGTCTAAAACTCTGGGGAGTGATGTTCATACATGTTAATGAATCAGAGATGAAACTCCATGTCTAATTGCTACAGTAAGAGGTCTCGTTAGCACTTTACTTGTACCACACACAATGTCACTGCATCTGCTACCCAGCTTTCTTTTGCTTTGTGCTACAAGCATACACCCACATGGACATAGAAACAGTGTTACCAGCTCATTAACAGTCCTCTGAGCTCATTAACGGCAAGATACAGAGGTCTCCAAGGGGCTGAGGAGCACAGGTCTCTGTAGAAGACCCTTGTGCCCCATAGCTCCTCTGGGGCAGCCAGGGGCTGTGGTTTTATTCTGGTTCGAAGTACCACCTTAAATCCCCAAATGAAAGCAGATTCTGTTAATCAGTTTCTGAGTCCAGTGGACCAATGAGACAGATTGTCTCCCATGTCTGTAAATATGGAAATAAAAAATTAAATTGTTTACCCTTCTCCTGTTTTGAGATCTCAGAATAGTACAGCATCCTTTCCCAGTAATACAGTAACCCACCTCCCTGCAACCAAAATATCCAGAGGTGGAAACAACTGACAGCTTTTTCTCCCTTCCCTCCATTATTATAACTTATTCACTTCCTCTGGGAATCGCAAAAGAGGAATGTTTTGCTGGGATTGTGAAAAAGGGAGCTCCAGCTTGCTGTACATGGGTCAAAGGGTCATGTCGCCCACCCGGAACAGCCCTGACAGGGAGGGAGGAAGGGAGGGGGCAAAGAGGGGAGGGGGAATGGGTGTGTGGTGACACAGTGTGCCAAAGAGTTAGTTACTGGGGTCACAGATGCAAAATGATGCATTGATCTTCACATCAAACCTTTGCAAGCTGTTGGAATAAGAAGGAGCAAAACTAATAGAAACATGTAAGGGTGGTCCAGAAGAACTGAAGGAGGTAAAAACCAACAGGCAAGTTAAAGGGTCAGTCTAGGAAAAGGGACAATAACAGGGAAGTAAATGAGCTAAGAGGTTTCTGGAAAGTAGAGGGGAGACAAAGAAAAAAGTCCTGCTGACTTTAACAGAAGTTATACATTCATGTGAACGAGAAATAAAAGATTCACTGAAAAATTATATCCTGAGGAGAGGTCTTCTCAAAAATTAGTCTGCAGGTAGCTGAATCAAAAAAAGAAGAGATGGAAGTTCCATTGGAAAAGTTATTAAAAATCTATGGCAGTGAGTAAACTTTCAGTCATTTGCTTAACATCATACAAAATTCATGTGGGGTTTCTTTCCTCTGAACAATGACAAACAAACAAAAATGTCAGCTTAACTTCAGATTCAGGTTTGATTTTTAAAAACTCTTCAAAAACTGTTTAAAATTATAGATTCATTATTTTTAAACAGAAATGCTATGAATAAAGTATGGAAACAACGCAAGAGATCTTAAAACTCTAGTATGCTCTGAGGCCAGAAATGAAATCTTTTGACTTTCCAACTCACCCTCAGAAGAAAACTTGTTGCTGAAATTTCACCAAATTCCGTAATAATTTTAGACCTCAGAAAATTACTTCTTTGTGTAAGTAAGTAATTGTCTGAAGCAAAAATTAAAAATAAATTTTCCAAATCTAAACCATGAGAAGAAAAAATATTTTTCATCCCTATTGTTTAAAAGGTGAACACGGACACACACTATACAATCCATTAAAAAAAAAAAAGTTGTCTATGGATTTATGATCAAAGCTATTTGTACTGAAAACAAAAACACCAGCAAAAAGCAAACTAAACCAGTTTTAGAAGTGGACACTGGGTCCTGGAGCCACTGACATTCCCTTCCCAACAGGCCCATAAATTAACAGCATTTTTCTTTTGAGGGAGACATAAAGCACGAGCCATAATTGTTGTTCAAGGCAGTATCCCCTTGACAGCAAGATACTGCTCAGCTGGAAATTTGGCACCAGTATGGCAGTTATGTGTTGCTCATTATCATTTATGGTTTAGTAATTAGAGAAAACATTCAGTGGCAAAACTTCTAGCACATGAAGTGTTTGAGAGTGAAGAAATGAAAACACAGCTCCACACGTGTGAATGGAATAACTGACACAGAGCTCTTTCCCCAGATATTTTCACTCACGTGTATTCACTTTCCAACATCCAACCAACATTTAGCTCTTAAGGTAGTACAGTTATAAATTCATGCTGAATGCTCTCAAAAAGTTGATGGCTAATATCCAGGGGATCCTTTGAAAATCCAAGACACCATTTGTGACAGATGGTACTATCCCCCTGATGAGCAGGGTTTATTCTGTAATAAATCATAAATGTTTCTGCTACCCCTACTTATGATTTATGTTTCGATCAGTATCTTATGCCAGAATTCACCAGTTGGTAATTGTTGTGGGGTACTACACTTGGCAACACTTTAATACTTCTTACTCTTATGCTATCATCTTACACTGACATTCTGACTTTTCAGAAAATAAAGAATATGCAGGAACAAGATTTGGTCTCTATCCCTCTCATGAATCACCCAGTCTTCTTAGAGGCAGTCTGTTTTCATTAGATTTGACCACTGAATTTTACTTGCCAGAGCACAGATCCTGAACGTGAGGGTGCTGCATTGCTGAGATCATCAGTGACTTAACAAAGCCTCAGTGGCTAAGAGCTTCAATATGAGTTTAAATTTCTCAATAACCTCATGCTTTAAATTGTTCTCAAATGAGGACAAGGGCAACAAATACGAAAAAAAAATTAACACCTTCTATGACTGTCTCACACTGTCAAAGGAGCAGCCCACAGCCTGAAACAGATTTGCACTGCAAATATGAACAGCACCTATTAGCCTCCTCAATAAACTCTTCTTTGTGTCCAGGCTGCTCCAGAAAGGCAATGGCAGATGAAGGTCGTTCGGTTCTGCAAAGCGGCAGGGGCACTTCAGCTGGCTGAACACACAGACCATGGAATGACCAGAAGAAAGAAAGGCCACTCTCAGATAAAGAACTATTTTTGCAAAGAAAAGGGAAGAAAAGTGCCAGATTCAACCTAGGTTATGACTCCAGTGAATGACGCATGATTTTAACTGAGAAATATTAATTGATATAAATTGATATTTTTAATCCTTCCACTATGGCTAGAAACTTGTTCTAGATGTAAGTATTCTGAGAATGGAAAAGCCAGTAGTCTGTACAGAGTACCCCAAATGGAAACAGGAAAAAGAAAAAAAGGGTTTTAGTTGGAATCTGAATTGAAGTATCTTATATCAGAAATTTGCTAATATAGCTTTAAATTTCTCACAAGAAACCCACAAACAAATGTGAAGGTAACCATGAATCTTAGTGGCTAGGTTGTGGGAATCTATACAGACAGTTTTGCTGGGTCCAATGGAATCATATCATCAATACACATATGAAATGAACATCTGCCCAAGTATCCAACTAGCTGTGTGTGTATGTATATATATCTCTTATAAATCTAAATGGTCTACTAGTCAAAGCAAACTCTTTCCACTTGGGATTTCAGGGTTCTCCTGTTTCTAGCACGAACAAAAGACTCAGTCTTAAAGGATGCTCTGTACTGTCAATTACTGTTCAACTGGGACAGATGTGTGGATAAAGAGAAGGGATATAGGTGGAAAATTATATTCAGCCTCTGCCAAAGAAACAAGATAACTTTTCTAAATGTTATTTTTACTGTGATTCTTGCAGAAATTGCATGTATTATAAGGAGTTAGCTGAGCGACTGAACAGAACATTTTCGTTGAAAATCCTGAAGTCCTAAAATGGAGAGCTGGCTCCAATGAAGGTAATTGCAATGCATCATAACTTCAATTACAGCTTTGTCATAAATGATTCATTGTTAAAATTGCATGGTCTTCTCTCAAATGGCACCTATTTGCAAACACAAAGCAGACTACTTTTTTTATTATTATTTTCATAATTTTTAAAACTAATGTTGAACACAGTTCATTTTATCCAGGAGTACTTCCCAGAGAAAACACCTTTCCTGAAGTGAGGTCATCATTTAGTGTTTCCCAACCTTGAGTTTGTTGTCATGAACACACGCACAACTGTGCCACTGTAAATGAATGAGACAGAAAGAAAAATCTAATTACAAGAAAACTCTTTCTTTGCAAATTTTGCAAATAAATTTCATGAGAAAGGTGAAGTCAGCTATACACATGTGGAGGGTATTTTCAGATTTTCCCCTGGGAAAGAAACCTCATTTTTCTGAGGTGTATGGTGGCCTCTAGTGGCTCCTCTCTTCAGAAAAAAATATGACAGCTGCCATGTTTTAGAAAATACTTATTGGGATGGTTTATTTCAAAAATATTATGTTAGGCTAAATGACATATTTATTAGCTTTGTATATTTGTAACTGCACATAAGTGACAGATGTTGTTGATCTTCTGGAAGGAAAGCTGCCAACAACAGAAATATATAGTTATATATAGTTAGATCTCACTATGTAAGATACGTATAAATCACAGATAGGCTTGAATACAACCCCTTAATTTAAAGGTCCTCATAAAAAGATAAGAAGATTGGGTTCAACTCCAAAGTTTTTGGCTCCAGACCATCTGTACTGCAAACAGCCATGTGATATTCCTTCATTTTAGCTTACTGCAATGTGGAGAATAGCTGAATAGAAAAAAATTTCTGGTGGTGTGCCTCCAAGTCCAAAGCATAAATCCTCAAAATTTTTGTTTCAGTTTGATCTAATGCTAGTGGTGCATAAAGCTTGTGGGAGCCACAGGTCCTTTAATATCACATACCGTAAGGATCTTTACAGTTCTGATTTGGGGTAGCCCCACAATCACCTGAGTCCTGTGATGCTGAGCAGTGGAAGAATGTCACATATTGAGTCAGGATACATAAACTAACTATGGTTGTGCCTTGCTTACCTGAAGAGACAGCAACTTTCTTCACAGAGCATGCTTGTCCAAATGGTCAGTATACAACATGCAGTGTGAACTACCTCTTTACTTATAATTTCCTCCTTTTGATTTGTATTGCAATTAGACAGTCTTAGCAAAAGTAAAGTAAATTAAAAAAGCAAAATCTTTGATAACAGTGGGAAGCCAAAGATGCAGGTAGGAGACCATGGGCCACCTTCCTCCTCTGCTTAAAAGGATTCAGATTGATTTCTCTCATCTCCCATGAGTGGCCAAAAGCCTAGGCTATCTTCCGTGGTAGTGTGGGAGTGTTCTCTGTCCTTTCAGATGAATCTGATAGTTGCTGAAATTCACCCTGGATGCCAGAGCTGATGACAGAAAGGCAGCTAAAGCAATGCTGACTCTCATAGCCCCTTCAGTCCGCTGTGGAGTTAGAACACAACAGTCATGCATCTCTAAAGCCCTATCAGCACCGCAACACAGCCAGGTCAAAGTGCCTTAATCACAACACCACTAACATTTTTTTGTATTGTTGGAATATAAATGTTCCCCTAAAACTGGGATAAAACCTTGCTGTGCTAAAGTAACATTTACTTCAGCTCATTTAAGACATCTACAGGAGAGCCTTCTATAGTGGAGCCAATCACTTGGAACCCACGGACATCAACAGAGGGAAATGGGTGCTCCTAGGGAAGGGTTCATCTGACTGGTTACAGAGATCTTCTTAGGGATCTGTACTGTACATCAGTGCAAGTGTTCAATTAATTTGATTATTATTCAGCAATTTTCATCATTTATGAACAAATAGGTTTTGAGCCCTACAGGAGTAGACTACCAAAGCAGTTAGTCTATGGACATATTAATAAATGCCCACAATCCCGTTACTTGCGTGAAGTTGACACCTTGCTAGGCTGAAAAGTAATTGATATTTTATTGATGTCCCACTATTGAATCTTACTTTAGCTAATGAAAACCAAGTAATTAATCTGAAATACAGATATTCAATTTTCTCCCTCTGGATGTAATTATTCTTTCTTTTTAAATTTTAAATTTATTATTTTTTTTTAAAGTTTTATCTCCTTTACCTCTTCTGCCAGCCTAAGTAGGATTTAACACTTGGATGAGCACTGCTGGGCATGTTACAGCACATCTCCTCAGATGGACATTTTTGTCTCAAAAGCAGAGGCAACAAAAAATATTCTCATTCTTTAGCTGGTTCAGTGCTCAGCACTATAAATTGATGAACACTTGAGCATGCTTCTCTTTCAATCATGCTATCATATTGGCTATACCACTCCATCTACAACACAAGTCTTTTGCATTTTACGCAATCTGAACTAAAAAAAAACACATCATAGAATACTTCTTAGAACTACGAGAAGAGCTGTCTGGATGTAGACTCTCTACTGCAGAAGAAGAGTGCCTTGCAGTGCCCTCTGAACCATCATGTTGGGCAGTGTTCTCTTGCTGGAGAGTAACCATGTGGATTTAAGCTGTACTGGATTTAACTCCGCTCAGGGCTGATTATCAGCAACTGCAGAAAGCTACCTTAATTTCGTCTCATCCCCTAGTTCTGAATACTTCATATGCCGGGGATTCCCATAGAAAGAACACATACACGCAGATTACATTGCAAGATCTCTTTTTTTTTTCTTTTAGGATGACTGGCAACTATTTTTGTTTTAGAAGTCCTTGAGGGATTCTCAAGAAGATAATAAAAAACATAACTGAAATGTATGATCATTGCAATGCTGGACAGCAAAACAGTAAAACAAATAGAGCTGGCTGAACTGTGAGAACATTTTTGCTCACAATGAACCCTTTTGTTGAACATTATTGTTGCAAATAAAAATTTGAAAATATTGTCCTGCTTCCTAGGCTTTAAAAGAGATTCTTTATTGCTTCCTGTGGCTTGATGAAAACGAATTAATGCTCTGGAAATAATGTGGTATGTCTTGAACTGATGGAGTTACAGTGCTTTACAAGTAAGCAGGCACCTAATACATTCAGAAAATCCATAATTTGTCTAAAATACTGGTGTTTTTGTAATTGACTAGATCTAAAATATGTTGGCATACGTTGTGGTAGGTCAGAAATGCTTTCTTACTGAATATTTACCAGGTAAAATATTCTCTGGTTATCTTGCTAGTTCCAATAACAATTAACACAACTTCAGAGTGGTAGCATCGAAATAACTAAAAATTTAATTTTGTGGTAGAATTATTTCAATGGTATTTAACATATTACAAATAATTGTGAAAAAACAAACAAGGAGATGAGGTGGGTCCACTGAGAAACTCTCATCTGCAGAGAGGCTGCTGGAATGTCACTCTCAGTGCTTGCAATATGGAAAATATTTTTACTGCCTTTTTTACTGAACCCTGGTCTACTGGGAATGTACAATCCCACGTATTTATGAAAGCTGGTGTTATCAGAAGACAGTTGCTAATGGCAATGGCATATAAATCCCAGTCAGAATAATCCTAGAAAGTTGCATACTCGCCCTCAGGAATTTCTCCTTGCAGGTTTCACGCCATTGTGGTCTACAGACATCCCAGATCTGGGTTCATAGCCTAAATCTTGTGGGTCCTGCATACCCAGAAAGGCAAACCTTCCTCTCATACTTCTTTTCTTTACTTTCAATCTGAATAATTTGGTCTTCCATGAATTGAGCCCTCTCCTATTCAACGTGTGCTAAACACTCCTTCAAGTTTTTACTTGAAAATAGGGCTCCTCTGTTATCTATGGCTAACTTCCTCTTCCATGCATCTGTCCTAAAGTATGTTTGATCTTGCTATATCGGTCTATATAGAAAAACAGGAAATTTAAACATTTTACAAAGAAGGATAACAACTCACATATTTTTCTCATTATAAATAAACCAGATGATCTGGCTTTTTAATATAAAAAGTCATTGTCTGTATGACCTTTAAATCAAGGCTTTAATTCATCGAGGGCTTTCTTGATTTGCATCTTCTTAAGTGGTTGGAGATCATGATTAACTGGGATTACTCAACAGAAATCACAAATCAGGTTCTACCTGACCATGTTGCCTTCTGCTTATCTAAGAACAGAGGAAAATTTATTATTACTGCTACTCCCTCCAGATTTGTATGAATGCTACTATAGATCAGCAAGGCTCCAGTTGTCAGTCTTCATAACAGTTCCACCAATCAAGGCTTAATGCTCTCCAAAGCTGTAAGATTGGATCATACAAATTCCTAGTAACTACACTTGAAATTTTATGTAGATTAAGATTCTGAGAAATCCTTTTATCACTTTAGCCTTAACCTACCAGAAGCTTTCTCTTGTTCAAAAGAATGAACCTGCATGGTTCTTGGTTCCTAGTAAAACACACCATACTTTCGAGACATGGTTTGCAACTTTTTTGAGCTACATGTTTAATTATGCACTTAATTATGTTTGTGTCACTTCCATTCATTTCAGGCCCTGAACTGTGTCATTTTTACCCCAGGGGTTTCCTGATTTGATTTGGTTTTGTTTTGCTTGGTAAACTCTGAGAAAAGGAGGTGAAGAAAGCATGGATTTATTTAACCAAAAAAGAAAAACGAAGAATACTTTATCCCTCTCTACAACTACCTGAAAGGAGGTTGTAGTGAGGCGGGTGCTGGCCTCTTCTCTAAGGTAACAAACAAGCGATAGGACAAGAGGAAATTGCCTGAAGTTGCACCAGGGGAGGTTTAGGCTGGATATTTAGGCTGGATATCAGAAAAAAATTTATTCACTGAAACATTGGAACAGGCTGCCCAGGGAAGTGGTGGAGTCACCATCCCTGGAGGTGTTCAAGAAACATGCAGGTGTGGTGCTTCGGGACATGGTTTAGTGGGTTAGGTGGTGTTGGGTTGGCTTGATGACCCCTGAGGTCTTTTCCAACCTTAATAATTCCATGATTCTATGAAAGAGAGGAAATTATAAGCAAAGAGGTAGTTCCCACTGCACATTGTATACTGACCATTTGGACAAGCATGCTCTGTGAAGAAAGTTGCTGTCTCTTCAGGTAAGCAAGGCACAACCATAGTTAGTTTATGTATCCTGACTCAATATGTGACATATGTAAGTCTTCACTGATGAAGTGCTGAAGCTACTTCTAAGTTTATTTCTATGATTCTTCCACTGCTCAGCATCACAGGACTCAGGTGAACTGGGATCTTTAGTGGTAAATGTTTGGACCCTTACATTTAGAAAACAAAAAATGAAACAAATGTCAACTTGCGCACCTTGGAATGTCAACAGACCTTGCCAAGGGGGCAAAAAGTAGCCCCTAGTAAGTGTGTGAGGGCTGTGTCTTTCACAGTGGCTGCATGTCTGTTGAAGTTCTTTCCTTTAAGACATGAGTGCCCTGACTTTGCCTCTGGCAAACCACCAGTGTCTATGGTAGTGCCCTTCCAGGCAGATGCTTCTGCTGCTGGTCTGAGGCAACAGGAGAGGTCCCAGTGCCACGATGTGGGCTGGGCTCCCCACAGAGTCCCATGTGGAGGAGGTTTGCTGCAGCATCTGTCCTGCTATCTCTCACTCCCCTTCTTACCTGCCACTCTCACAACTGGGCAAACAGCTCTTGAATTTATGGAGAAAATAAACTTGAGAATTTTATTCGTATCTGCCCAATTACATCACTCACAGGATGAAATATTTTTCCTTCTGAGACTTTCTTGGTATATATACAGTCAATTATCAGAGTAGATGAATACTTTCCTAGAATCAGTCCTACAGTCTGTCCATATTTTGCATCATTTTCTCCATAAAAAAATCTTCCATATCCAAAATCTTCAATCTCCATTAAAAAATCTGCTGTATTAGGGTACAGCTTATACACATGAATTTTTATCAGGCATTTTAAGAGAATTGGTGCCAGGTACATTTCTAAGACAATGCAATTTCTACTACTGTTAACAGAATGGTATTGCCTCAGGTAGCTGTGGGCCATTGTTTACCCAGCTAGCACCAAATCACAGACTGTCTTAAATTTAATTTGTAATACAAATGATGCTGGGAAGAAAATTATAATCCCTATTGCCCACCAGAAGCTGGAAAGCAAGGAAAATCTCTTAACTCACAGTTAAACTCCTAAGCCCTGAACACTTTGCGTTGATCATCAGTTCGCTGTTAAAACAGAGAAATTCTCCAGTTATTCAGAAATATACACTTTTTCTGGATATAAACATCTTTCAGATTTATAAATGCATTGTGTCACCCTTACTGTTTCATAAAAAGTCAGGAAATTATGTAGCAACTTAAAAAACACTAGTGGTATCACCACAGTCCCTGAAGTAGCTACCTAGAACCATTTGCAGAAACCATTCCAGATACTGTGTCTAAACTTTTTTAAGGAAGGCAAGAAGGCAGGTTTTGGACATGTGTTGCATGAAATTAACACTGCTTATAACATTACAACTTCGTATCTTCCAAATAAAAGGTTGATATTAATATGGAAAAAGCTCAGATTCAAAAACTTGCTGGTAAAATATATTTCTACTGCATACTGCAGCATATAACTCAAAACTGGTCTCTTACAGTTTTTAGGAAATATAGAAAGTGTTTTTGGCATCCCTGAATGGAAAGTCAATCATTTCTAGTGAGTTTTCTCAGAAAAATATCTTGCTCCAAAGCATCTGGGTGTGCCTCCTCATACATGAATTCTGTACTTCTAAGAGTTCACATGCAAGTGTCCAATAACACAGACTTATAAATCATGAAACACTGAAGACTTCTATGCAAATCAAGTTTTCACTGTTATTACATGTTTAAATATACAAAATGGAAAGAGTACTTATCAAAAAACCCATTGTTTTTTTGACCAAATTACCCAGTTTCTGTGGGCAAATCCCCAGCCAGGTTTTGTAACTTCCACAACCTGCCCTCTGTAACTATTGTTTGTCCTACATCTAAAAGTAAAAACCCAGTGGTTTAAGAATAGGAAAAAAAAAAAAAGGGAAATATAATTTAAAAAAACATATATGTTGAGGTTGTGATGCTTTATATCTGTTCTAGTGGAGATGTTTTGATTTGGTTTTGTTTTTTTTTCCTTGAAAATACTGTTAAGTCTTCCATAACACTATCAGCAAACGATAAGACAGAGCCTGTTTCTTCCCTGCTTTCCACCTTGTGGAACTGTGACATAAGATGTACAAACAGAAGGTGTCAGACACCGCTTAATCACGATGGGAGCACAGTGAACTTCCTGCTGAGTGGTGTGATGACTATTCCAGGTGTACATTAATGGAGAATCAAATGAACATAAGTCCAACATGCTTATTTGAAATATCTCTGGTGGGATTTTCTATTAGCTATTGCATTGTCATTTTCTCCAAGTATCATTAACACCTGTGCTGCATCAGGGTACAGCTCATACACATAAATCTTTATGAGGCATTTTAAGAGAACTGGTGCCAGGTACATTTCTAAGACAATGCCATTTCTACTACTGTAGAAATTGCCTCAGGTAGGTGTGGGCTATGGCTTACCCAGCTAGCACAAAATCACACTCTGTTTTAAATAATCGGTAACACAAATGATGCTGGGAAGAAAATTATAATCCCTATTGTCCACCAGAAGTTGGAATGCAAGGAAAATCCAATGGAGCCCATTCTTATCTATGCTGGATATATCACCTTCACAATTACTGAAGCAGTAAAACAGATTACTGTTGCCCATGGTCAGTTCTGAAAACCATTCAGTGACTAGGGTCACAGGAGCCACTGCCACAGGCAAGCAACATCTGTGGGAAATTATTCTTGTGAATTACGATACTTCTCAGCTAAATATCTCACTTCTTAAACAGTGAACCCCCAAAATATTATATTTTAGGGAAAACACTTTTGCAGAGTTGCTAGTGCGGGCATGGTAGGAGTGTTCTGATGAAAATTCAAATTTAGCATCCTTAGAATGAAACTGGAATTTCAGAATTTATCTTAAGGAGGAACTCTGATTTGGCATTATTTAAGTTCAGTGAAATCCAATTTGTGAAGAAAGCACTTAGGTTACATTTTCAGACAGATACATATATATATATATATATATATGCATGTGCACGTAGATCTATGTAATTTATATATTCACATGTAAAATCACACTAATCCAACATCTACCTCTGCTATAACAAATGCATGCAGCTGGGGTTTCAAATATGCTGACAGATAAAACACACCTGTTTTATTATATGGCTTGATTGCTCAAAATATATCTGTGTTTTCACACTGTGTTCATCATTATGCAACCTAAGCAACTATGCTTCATTTATGTATGACATTTTTGAGTGTTAGTATTGACAAGAACAGAATAAACATGTTTATTTATTCTCAAAAAAAATTTTATTACCTTTAGGGGGCATAGGTCTCTCTCTCATTCTTTTCTCTAGCTCCTAGCAGTGTACAGTTTCTTAAAAGCCAAAAATGAAAACAAAACCTCTCCTGACATATTAGAGTCTGAAAACTGCAAATGATTTACGAGCCTTGTGCATTGATATGCCACAACTGGTGCTACATAGCACCTCCATAGAGTAGTAACAACCTCTTTCTATCACTCTCTGGGAAAACAAAGAAGGAAAACAATGAAAATGACTTTCTTCTGCTCAAAAAACACGACCAAATATTTCTGAAACATTTTCTATTAAATATACATTCATTCAACATCTACACTTTTTGAAGATAATCTCATTACTCCTGCTCAGTTAATTTTTTATTGCTGTCTGTAAATTGTAAAGTGCCAAATACGTCAGATGGTCCTATAACACCACAGATGACGTTTGAAAACAGAAGCCAGTTCAGAAGAAGTGACACCATCTTTCTAAGCTTTCTTTTAGGTTAAGTTTCACCCAAGCACTGCCTAGGCCCAACCTAGCCTAATTTATGAGTTTGTACAATGTGCAATTACGGCTTTTCCTGATAAGATACCATTATTTCTAGGGAACTGGAATTCCTAGCATCTCCTTACAAGGTTTGTTTGTTGGGTTTGTTTTTTTTTTTTTTTATTTTACTCCAGGTTCATCAAGACTACCCTAGAAATGTGCTTTGTCCTCCTTGCAGAAGCCAGTCTCCAATGCCTTTGTATAGCCAGACATATAATGAAAGAATAATAGTGCTGTAGAGAGCTTCAGGTGATACTGAGACCCATCTGCCTCCTCCAGCTGCTCCTACTTCACTCTTATCATATTTAACTTGTTCTTAAAAACTCCAAACTCCTTAGCTTCCCTCAGTGACCCACTCCAAAAGCTCACTATGTTATTCATTTGGCCTGTAGAGGCATGGGAATGATCAGAAATAGTCATTGGCAGATACAAAAAGCAGCAGGGAAACCGAGACTCAGGTATGGCCAAGTGCTCTCCAGCAATATGCACAAGGCTTGGAAATCACACGCCTGTTCTCAGACCCTCTCCTTTGCCTTTCTGTATAGACACAGTAAAAAAAGCCAGCTGGCACAGTTTGTGATTTTATGCAGAAGATTGTCTTACAAAACACTGATCTGTCAGACCTCTGCCAGCAAGACAGACCTCTGCTGGGTCCCCTTGTTCCCAGCCATCATCACATAACAGACTTCAGAGAAAACTACAGTTTATAAGAAGTAAATGCGTTTTAATTTGTTCCAGAAAAATGTCAAATAAAAATAATGAATTAATTAATTATAATTAACTGCCAGAGTCTGAGGCAAAATTAACTTGAGGCTTCTGAAGCAGAAAGTAAAAACAACAACCAGAAAGTTCATAAATGAAGAGAGACTAAGGAAAGAAAAAAAAAGGTTAATCAAGTCAAGTAACCTATTTGCCCCTTTGAAATAATTAACTCTGCACGTACAGCGGAAGGGACAAGGAATGATCACAGGTAAAAAGAAGGAACAAGAAAGAAAATATAAATGAACAACTGCTGCTGTAATTTTTCTCAGTCCAGGCACTGAATCCAAACTTGAGTACACATCGGAAAAGAAATCTGTAAGCCAATAGGTCATTAAAAGAGAAGAAAGATACTCTAAATTCGTGCTGCTCATTAGAGGTTTACTTTAACTGCTTCACACTCACACTAGATACAAGTCTGAGCTGTGAAAGTAACCCTTCTTTTCACAGATGGAGATCTGCACCAATCAGCTCTGCAAAGAGTGTTTACTGAACAATTTCTTTAACAGATTTGGATTTGGTCCGGAGACTGAAGGAGAAAAGAATTGGAAAAGACAGTGTGACTGCTGGCTCCTGGTGTTTTCTTTTTCTTTGCTTCTGTTTTTTTCTTTTGCAAGGTATTGAAGAGTCTCCGAGTTTCCATATTTCTCCTGTCTATGTCTATGGAGTTTCTATTCAGAAATTTAGTAAAGCAACAGCATTTGCCTGAAAAATCCATCCTCTGCTCTGAGGGTGTTTTCTTTTTTTTTCTTTTTTTTTTATTACATAAAGAAATAAAATAGTTGTCTCTATAGTTTATCCCAATGGAAAAAAAAATCTCACTCATAATTCTGCAATCTTACCTCTTTTTAACTTTTTTCCAAAGTAAAACCGGAAACATGTTTACTGTCCTAAAGACAGCTTGCCCTTTTTTTCACAAGTCAAGTTCATGACATCACCTTGCCACAGAAATGGGCCTGAGCTGCAAATGGTAAGTACAGACCCCAAATTTCTGGAAATGTATTTTTTGCTGGATTTTTTGTTTTATCCTTTTTTTTCATATAGATGCCAAATACATATGGAAATCTTTCTAGAGGTTCTCCCTCTGAATGCAAAGCTGTCTAAGTCATTCAGTTCCTTTCTGTGTTTTGGGTGTTAGCAATGTCTTCATTTGGAGAACCCAAGAATCCTAAGCTCAAATCTTAGCTAACTTTAATATATTGTTTTCCACTCGCAGATCATCTTTTCACAGCTGTAGATAGTGTCATGTGAATTTGGGCTTTAATAACCTGTCCCATTTCTACCTTTTGATTTCCAGTAAAAAATAATAAAAAAATCCCACTACCATTATTTATTAGAAGGAGAAGTAGGATGTAGTAGAAAAAAAAAAGAGTGGGAAAGGGTTTACAAAACTGTAAAAGAAACATGAAACAAATGACAGAGAATTATTATCTTGGTCATTTATAATATGTGGAGGAAAATTTCTAGAAAGATGTGGTGCATCTATTAATATTTTGGCCTTGGCACTGGTGGTGCAGTAAGGCAGGCAGTTTATATCTTAGCAGCTTTCTCTTACTTCCCAGACAAAAAACAGATCCCTGAAAATGTAGACTCACACAAAGAACTGTTGAAACAGGCCAACCTCACTAAGAAAAATTATCTGTATGACTTCTCCATGTTTTTGTAAGAGCTTTTAGTGTGGGTACATGATTTTCATCTATCAGCTATGTATACGGACAGGGGTTCCCATAGTGTTAAGGCTCAACCCACTTGGCAAAACTTGTAGCCATAGGCTAAGTGGGTGTTGCCATTTCTCCATATTTAACAAACCATTTCAAAATCATTAAAAAAAAGATGGCTTAATATTTTAAAGAATTAATGGTGATATCTTTTCCAGACAGATAATTCATCAGCATACCTAAGACTTCCAGGAAAATTTATACTGTTGAGTTTAAGATCAAACCAGCTGCCTTCATTTTTTCCAGAATCTTCAGGGTGTTTTTAAACACCTTTTGAAGAGATAACACGTCATCTACTTTCACTGAACTCACTGTATTTGTCAAGAAACAATTTACAGTAGTCATCCATTTGCAGGATACATGAAAAGAGAGAAAAGACAGTCCACATGTCGTTCAGGAGAAGTAAATGCCATAGGAAAAGAGGTTAAAACTATCATTTGGCAATGAAAGATTTATTTGTTCAAATACTTAAACAAACAGAGCAACCAAGTTGTAAAGAAACCAACAAATTCAGATATGTATGCCTGTAGGAAGTTTGTTTCTGCAACCTTAATTAAATTATTGTGTCAAAAGATCTTTTTAATAAAACAGCTCATACACATTTTAATTGTGTCTTAAAAATTTTAGCTGATGTGTATGTAATATTTCACACAGGTCTACCCAGTAAAGATGAAAACAGATAACTTTTAGATTGATAAAATGTTCAAAAAATGTTCTATGATGGGAAAAGGCTTTTTGGTTTTTTATCCTCAATTTTCAGGAAAGGAAGAGTACTGAAATCCAGTTATACATAGTTGTGTCCCTGGGATGAATGCCAGCTGGTGGCTCTTTCTTTTTTTTCTCTCCTTTGACTTTTAGGGTTTTGGAATTGTCTGTGAAGAATTAGTAAGAAACCTAGCGATATCAGTTGTGTGCTTTAATTTAGTCTTCTATTTATTTTCCCTTCAAAGTGCTACCTCTGAATCATACCTATTTTCTCACACTGCCATGGTGGTCCTGGGCTGGTAGAAAAAAATAGTAAGCTTTGTTCTTATTTTATTTTGGCCTACTTCCCTACTCTTAGCAATAAGTTAAGCAAAAACTCCAACGCGAATATCCTTTATCCTTTCCCCCATATGCTTTCTGAGATATTGATCCTTTTAAAAACAGAGAGAAAAGAAAAACTTCAGTTTAAAATTTTCATAATAAAAAAAAATCTCCCCTGTAATAAAACATTTGAATATATAAAACTTATTCAAGGTATCAAAGTATGCGATGCTGAATAAAGTATATGAACAAACTAAGAAATAGTCTATAGAATAAGGTATTATGTTAATTGAGCATCACTCTCAGTGAAAATATTTTTAAACTAAGTCAGTACCAAATGGCAAAACTACCATAAAGTCTGTCTAGCCACATGCTTTTTTAACCTGGAATACAAAACTTCAGTTTTTCCCAAAGAACAAAACCATCAGTAAAATTTTATTTAACCTGATATCAGTAAAGGTGCTGTTGGTCCCTAACCACACACGTAGTAAGAGCAGCTGAAACTGCAATACAACTTTGCGAAGAAAAGCACTAGTGTGTCTGTGTTTCTATGAACATCTACTCTGGGCTCTACCAAAGGCAGGCCTACAGAGCTGGCAGTGGCATGTATTTTTGGGAAAACAATTGTTCTGCTTGTACTGTAGGAACATAGTGTGCTTTCAGGTGAAACTAAGGTAGATATGGGATTGCTAGAGACTATCTGCTCAAATATCCTAATACCCCATTCACACAAGTAACCTGGATAATACAAAAACACAGGTGATACAAAACAAATGCCATCTGGTCTAGAAGAACAGTGAAAGAGACAGGACATAGGTGGTTGCATCAGCTGCGGCATGAAGAAGCACTGAGCTGGAGCTGGCCTGAGCTGGGGAATCTACACATCACAGCAGTGATTTGGAAGCCATGTTATTCAATGTAGGTAAATGAAGTGAAGGGTCTCTGCACGGATAATCCAAAACCTGCATGATCCCATCCTAAGTAATGCAGACTTGACTATAATCTTTCCAGTAATCACGGGCTTAATGATGGTTTCCCTTCAGAGTATCTCAGGAAGACCTAAGAAAGGTCTCAAGTCAAATCACCCTTGACCAGTGCTCTTGATTTTATTTCCATCCTTAAAGAGGTGGGTTTCAGGGAAGGTTAATTTTGAGTGAGTTTAAGTGGGAGCACTTCAGTGTCTTCAGTGAAGTTCAACATATTTACAAAAGCAGAGAGCTTGGTCATTGAACTCCATGTGCAAATGGAACATAGTCTTCACTAACATTTGTTTTTTTTTAATATAGCAGCCTTCCCTGTCCCCATTAACGTAGCTACAACTATATTCACAATGGGGAATTTTTCTGTAAAACTAAGAAAGCTAATACAATTAGAAAATGATGACTCCTTTTCCAGAAAGATGGTCACAAACAGAAGAGGAGAATTACTACAACATGACAGCTCAGAGGTCCTGGGTGGAAGCAACTCCCCAGGGAACCCTTTCAGAAAATCAACAAAACCCCTAATCCTCAGAGGTAACTGTATGAAAATTTCTGGATTTTGAAGACTGTAAAGGTTGTCACTCCATTTGTCATTCTTTTGAAGGCCTTGTTTCTTCTCTTTCCCATTTCCCAAGTTGCAAAGAAGGGATATCAGAAGGTAAAGCAGTACATGGCATTCTACTAAAATACTGTTTTCTGGAAGGCTTCATATAAAACAGGCAGGAACATACCGTTAGCAACAATATCCTAACAACAGACACCGTTATACATTCATTCTCCTGGCTTTCCCCTTTATGTAGCTATATTCATCTGCCAATGGGCCATTCAAAAGGGAAAATTCATTAGAATATGCTTTATAATGCATCCACTGAGATCACATTCATTACTATTCTTGGTAGCTGTTTCAGCAATATAAAGCAGACATCATGCTGCCTTACCTTTCTCCATTATGCTTGGGGGTCTACTGTATTATTGAAGTAATGGAAAGTAGTAAAACCACACCTATTTTAATGCTCATATAAAATATTCATCTCTGTTGGATAAAGATTTTCATTTTTAATGTATTACATAACATTCCTGACTTTAGTGGAGGAGGTTACTGCTTAGGTTATTTGAATTTATTTATATTTTTTCGTATGAAAGGAGATTTTCTCTTTGGTTTCTGTAAAAGCAAGCAAAACTGTTGAGACGTCTACATCTTCTGGGTTCAATAAAGAGCCAAAATGTCTGTTGAATAACAAATGCAGTTCTCATTTCTTAACTGGTATATTGATAAGTACAGTTCTCCTCAGTTCTCAGGTACAGGGAGGTACCTTAGTTCCATTCTGGAAAAAGATACAGGTATGCACTGTCTCCCAGGAATCTGATTTCTGTATGAAAGTACATCAAAACCTCCAAGAGATCCCCAAGATCAGGAGACAAAGCCTATGAAGCACACCAATGAGGGTATAGCCTCACTCAAGTATAATTCTCATAAAAAAATACATCCTGGGGTTGGGAGACTTCAGCTATTCTTGCTGACTTTTTTTCTTCCTCTGATTTTTCTGACTTTTTTTCCTTTTCATATTTGATCTTTTGATTTATAGCTGGTACTTGATACAAGTTAAGGAGAGACCTCTTTAGAAAAGGCAAAGGCAGGAAAAAGGGAAGGGGAAGGGGAAGGGGAGAGGGAAGGGGAAGGGGAAGGTGTAGGAAACCTTTTTGAAGAAAAACACTTATGTTTATGAGAACTTTATTAGAAGAAAAATACTTATGTTTGTAAGAATCTCCTTAGGAGAAAAATACTCATGTCTGTCAGAACCTTTTTTTAGAAAAAGGACCTCTGCTGCAGGAGAAAATAACACCTGCANAGAAGGTTAGGGGAAGTGCTGTACCCTGCTGCAGTTCTCACATGCAATTTGTGCACACAAACTTTCAGAGGCTGACAGTGCACTTTTTTAAAGAATTGCACAACAATTGAGAAGAGAATTGAAAAAAAAATTAATGTTACTAGTGATTTTTTGTTAATATTTTCAGCAGTCCTTGAGTCAAGGGACAATAAATGAGGTTATTGGCTTATCAACCATTTTACTAAAAGATTCTTTATGCCTCGTTGTTTTTGTTTTTTCCTGGACCCTTTCTTTCTCACAATCCTAAGCTGCTTTTTTTTTTTTAGGCATTGTCTTTGTTTTCTATTCCTGTGTTCTCAAACCTTCATTTTTTTTCTCTTATGTTGCTAAAGCAGGCACTAGCAGGAGAACCATGCAGTAAATTAAATGAAATGTCTGTAGATGTGGACTACCTGAAACAGCATAAAAGAAATTATCAGAGCCAGCAATGTACAGAAGAAATACAAAGATCAAGAGGGAACTTGGCACAACTTTTGTAGAAAACCAGTATACAATGCTGCATTTAATAGCTATTTTGGAGTGGGTGGGATTATGAGATGTAGATGGCTTTGTGTGCTCTAAAGTTTAAATTGTCAGAAAGCCTATGCAAAGTTTTCTCCAATTCAGAAATGTTTTTAAAAGAGAGGAATATCTATAAGACAATATTGGACCTTCGCACAAATGCTTGATGGCCATGTGTAGAGAAACCTGGTGAAGTACTATGAGTGACAGGTAATCTATAGTAATGTCACCTGTTCAACTAATCTGGAAATTCAGAACCTCAGTCAGAGCCAGATCCCAGCTTTTCTGAACACCATGCAAGTACCTAGGCATGAAGCCCTTGTGTCTCTGTGCTTGCAGCTGAGGGCACCTGGATGACTTGCTTCTCTCACATAGTTTAAGGACAGAATGAGTTAAATAATCCTACTTGGCAACTGGACCACAAATGCAGAGATTCTAGTGAAGACAATGACAAAAAACCTCATACTGTGAGTTATGTGCTCCTTGTAAACCATTCCCAATATCCTGATCAAGGTTTTGGAGCCTTTATATGTTACAGACTCCCGTTCAGTCAACATCAAACATATTATAAAAAATGTCAAAACAAATTACTAGTCTGTAACCCATGATTGAGTCTGTTGATAATAGAAAATGACAAGCAAGGATTTAAAGCTAATGCTTGTGGGGAACTGGCCTCCTCTGTGTATTCTGTTTGTTTTCTCTGTTAGTTTTTCCATATTTATGTGTTCCCTTTATGTAGCTTGCTCATCTGTGCATTACGAGTGCAGGGTGTTGGCTGTCTAGCATGAGGCTACCTTTACATGAAACAGCAGAATAGGGTCTAAACAGGATTTGTGGCTGTACTGCAAGGAAAATAAACATGACTAATAAAAGGATTTAATTTTATTGAACTTTTCCAACTTAAGAACCAAGAAAATGATTTAATAGGCTATTCTGTGTACCAAATGTAGCATAACCACAGATATGTTTTTTTCTCCTCTGACAAGTACATTCCTGCATACACCAGGATCCTACAAATACTACAAGAAAGCACAGGTATTTTGGATTTCTTCCATGTTATGTAATGTGTTCAATCCAATGGGATAAAAGGAATTTTTAAATCCTGTAATATATGTCTTGTTCTTTACATAAAACTAAACATCGTATAACTGTATCTAAGGAACCGACAAGGTAAGTGGGAGTTTCAGAAACTTGTCCTGAGATAAAGCTGTCAGGAGAGAAAGATAGTTCAGTGCACACATGGAAATGGGATGGTACATCTGGAATATGTTCTCATGCTTATTACAATCTGAAATACCACTTCTGTATTGACTGTGTGAAAAACCCTGTAACATCAGAGTATGCTTTGGGAGAAGTTCATTGCTTTGAAAGAATAGCTTACTGAATATGGAGTTTAAGTCCCAGAAGAAAACTGGTGAGATTAGAAAGGAAATTCACAATACCTTGTAACATACTTAGATCACCTAAACATCCCTACTGTTCAGAAATAACCCATTTTGAATAGGCTTGATTTGCCTATACTTACTATCTTTATTCCCTTTCACTGTATATGCATCATAGTAGTAATTTCTAGTTTTAAAAAACCTGACATGGAAGAGTCTGGTAATGATATGTTTAATTTGCATTTCCTATTTTTTACTGTGCCCTTCTTGCAGAACATGATTTTGAAAAAAAATGTTAGTGGAGAGCAGGTCACAAATGCTCTGGGACAGGCCAGAGCAACTACAGCACAATGGGGTCTCCTTGGGGGCGATGGTAATATAAATAATAATAAAATGCTAACAATTCTGCCTGGCAGGCATCCTTCTTCAGGATATTACTGCAGTGCATCTGAATGTGCTTTGACCTGGCCAATGCTTTTTGCTTCCCTATTCTGGGAACTATTTGTTCCGTCCTACACATTTGTGACTTTCCATTAAGAGAGAAATTAAATGTTTGAACAGATTTAACCTTATTTTTGGTCAGCAAAAGTCAATGGATTGATGAAGATTTCTTTTTAGTTCTTAGTTTCACAAAAAGAAAATACTATATGAAACTTTCCTTCTGAAATCTTGGGAAAGCCATACCTTTAGTCATTTAGCTAAGTGTTAAGAAACCATCCAGATGCAGTTGCCATAAATTTTATAACCAGAATCTACCTTTAATTAAAACCTTACTGCAACAACAGAGAAACAGTGGGCTTTTCCATCCAGCCAAGTGGAATCCGCACATTCTGCTTTATAATTCAATTGTTATAGTGCCCTTTTCAGAGGAGACTCTCTTCTCTTTCCTGTCTGTCTTTGATTATTGCTGGGCTGGTGCCACTATCACAGTCTGCATGCCATAAAACCAAATCTGCATTTACGCAACAGAGAAAAGCTGGTCCAGCTCCTCAGTCACTCCAGACTTGCATTTGACAGCACTCTGGAAGCACAACCTTGCACAAACTGCCAATAAAAGCCAACCTTCCCAACTGCATTCCTTTAAAAGCCACTATTGTTCTCATTCATGACTGAAGAGCTCAGCCTTCATTTCAAATGAAAAAAAAGTCCAGGCTTCACTGAACAACTTCCAGGCGTTTCCTCCACCCTTAGAGCATTTCAATCCTATCATAAGGCTCTGTGCATAGTACCCCTGCTCTCCAATTAATGACGGATAGATATTTCTTTAATCTTTTAAAGGAAAGTTTCTGTATGTATTAACATGCAGAATTGGAAGGGCTGAGTAGTAAACACACGCAAGGCATAATTCTTCTGGCAGAGATATCTGGTGATACTTCAGCTTCTTCAGCAATAAGCCATTTTCATTGTGATCCCACATTGTTTTTCTATAATTACATTCTGGGCTTCAAAACAATGCAAGTGGTTATAATTTATTTTCATTTTACTCATTGTTATGCTGGAAAAACAATCAGCTGCAGGAAGATGTCATGAATGGAAGTGTTTTTAACAAAGTGACATCTAGATAGCCCTTTTCACCTATTACTTGACTGTGTTTCTTAATTTCATAGAATTTACCCCTTACTACCTAAAAATATGCTATCAACTTCCAGTATGCTAGAAAGCAAAAAGAAGGCATGGTCCTTACCCAGAAGACACAGCGATCCGAAATACAGGGCAACCAGACAGTTAAATTGGTGAGCAAACATCTGCCAAAATATATATTAAAAAATATAAAGTCATATTTTACCTCAGGTGCTTTCATTTTTTTTACGCATTTATATTAGGAAAAGAAAAATAGGGATATAGATTATTTATATTCGATGATAAAACTTTAGATGTGATACATATAAAATAAAATAAAACTGGGTTATCTGTGGTGAACCAGCAGAGAGGAAAATGCCCAATATCCATCAGGCAGGGCAAGACAAATAGATTTTGGTGCTTTGTACCCCACTGGAACAGGGAACAAAACACTGAGGCCTTCCTCCATAGCACAAGGGAAAAATTAGGTAGATTCAAATACAATTATTTAAAAAATCCAGCCCTGTGACTATGAAAATATTTACAGGAAAATGCTTAGCAGAAAGGCATCTTCAGTCCTGCTTTCTAATGCTGAAGTGCCTTTTACTCTAAGGAAAACCCCTTAAAAAACAGAAGCCTCTGCTAAAGGTGAGTCCAGGCACAGCTTTTCATTAAGCATGACCCATGGAGGATATAAACGAAACAAACTTCTGTTGAGTGCACTCCTGGACAGAATTAATCCCTTGGTGTGGGAGAACTGAATGTCTCCTTCCATCTGGAGGGATTCAGATCCAAAGTTCCTGTGAAGCTGGGGTGAGAGCATGCCTCAGGCTGCCCAGTGAAGCTGTGCATAAAAATCACTTAAAGCTTACTCTAAGAGGAAGTGTGGAGAGATACAGTGAAAGTGTGAATCCATAGCACTGACTAGGATGTTCAGCTGGGAGGCATGAGAGCAGTTATTGATTTATTTTTTGGATCAGGTTGCAAAGTCAAATCCATACCCCCAGCAAAGAGTATTGCTGTGAAATGCACAGACACCAAAGCAGGAGATCCACACAGTCCTGGATGGCGAGCTACTTGAGCTACCTAATAGTAAATGCCAACACTAAGGAGTTGGCCCGCTGGGGCCATCATGCTCTCCCAAATCATCAGTGAAGAGGGCATCTGTCCCAGCTATGTCTGGGATGTCTTTTGTTGTTTTTTTTTAATTAGCTGCCTGAAATAAACCCTTTTTACACAAAATTAAGGAACTACAGTCCCTGATATCTAATGGTCTAGTGATTCAGCATTTACATGGGAAGTCACAAAGAAGAACAACTTTGTGGAGCAGCTTTCTTCCATAGAAGCAGATAAGCTGGGTTCCATTCCCCATTTGCTCGAGTATTAAAGCATTTTATACATAGCATAAGTAGCACGAATCAGTGAGCAGGAGAGGACTTTCCTCAGTGATGCATCCACTGGAGAGGTGATGTTGGTTCAGATTTTGACAAGCAAATAAGAAACTGAACTGGATCATGCACAAATTGGATTAATTTTCTCTCCACTGAAATACTGAGAAAGTGAGGAGCCATTACTTTGGGCACAGCCTTATTTAGTCTAGATTCTCAGAACAAAGTTGTAAAACCAGTCCCTTGGACTACATTGCCTGGGAGTGTTGGCTGACAGCTGGCTGAACATGAGCCAGCAGCGTGCCCAGGTGGCCAAGAAGGCCAATGGCATCCTGGCTTGCATTAGAAATAGTGTGGCCAGCAGGACAAAGGAAGTGAGTCCCCCTGTACTCTTGTAAGACCAGACTTGTAAGGCCAGACCTTGAAGGCTGTGTTCAGTTTTGGGTCCCTCATTACAGGAAAGACATTAAGATGCTGGAGTGCATTCAAAGAGCAATGAAGCTGATGAAGGGTCTAGAGTGCAAGTCCTGTGAGGAGCGGATGAGGGAACTGAGGTTGTTTTATCTGAATAAAGGGGAGGCTCTGGGGAGATACTATTGCTCTCTGCAACTGCCTGAAAGAAGGTTGTAGCAAGGTGGGTGTTAGTTTTTTTTCCCAAGTAACAAGTGATAGGACAAGAGGAAATGGCCTCAAGTTGCACCAGGGTAGGTTTAGAATGATACTAGGAAAAAAATTCTTCACTGAAAGGGTTATCAATCATTGGAACAGGCTGCCCAGGGGAATGGTTGAGTCACCATCCGTGGAGATATTTAAAATACATGTCGACATGGCACTTAGCTACATGGTTTAGCAGCAGACTTGGCAGTGTTGGGTTTATGGTTGGACTCGGTGACCTTACAAGTATTTTCCTACCTAAATGATTCTATGATTCAATGATTCTAAAAACATACTTATCACTGTGTCTTGCTGGGACAGTCACAGACTAAATGTACGTACAGTGGTTTGGCAGTGGAAGTTACAAGCCTATGAGATAAAGTGGCAGCTGAAGGAGAGTTTTGTGCATGTCATGAGCATATGATGCTGATATAAACTCCTTCACAGTAAGGAGAAGCACGTTGGCTGTAAAAATATGTACCTAATAGGTTGAATAAAATCTGCTATCCTAACCTCTCCAAAAGAGTAATATCATGAAGCATTCTGTCTCCATCTAAATTTAGCATGAGGGATCCTTATTGTTTTTATTTAGTGGATTAATAGTTGCCTTATCCAACATCCTCTTCCCTCTCACTGTTTCCTTCCCTATTGTCTGTTTCTGCTCTACAGCTAGTAGGAAGCACCCCTTGGTCCCATAGGACTGTCTACCAGGTCACATTCTACTCGGCCAGTGCCGCTCACCCCAATTGTAGCTGAACACACATTTCTTTGAGGTGCCAGAAGCCTAAAATATATGAGCAATGGTAAATAAAGACTAGGCACCAGGAAGTGGGGAGAGAGGGAAGAAGTCTGTCATGAAATAGTGAGCTAAGAAGCTATTCCTTCAATTCTTCTCCCTGCTGTCAGGAAGAAGAGATGCTCAGAGAGGTTTCTTATTCAAGAGAAGGCTCACATCACTCATATTGCTAGAAACGGGCATCTGTCCATTTCCCTTCCCTGCCACCCATACCCAGGCTCTCCTCTAGGTGCTAACAGGGAAAAAAGCCCCTCTTTCTTCTCCCTCCTTCCCTTCCTCCGTGGACAGACATCCCCTGGCCACTCTCCCTTTGGAGCACCCTTCAGCAGCCTAAGTAAGGCTCCCAGGTCACTGGCATGTGCATGGGACTGGCCTCTTTCAGAAAAATCTGGTTTTACGGCGCCAGCCATTCTGCACACAAAGCCCTGGAAGGTCCTAATGTGTTCAGCATGTGCAAGCTGATTAAGGTCTGACTACAGGGAAACATAATCGTCTGCATATAGTTGGAGGTAGTAATGAGAGAAGTTATTAAACATGGTATGAGGGAGTTTATTAGGAGTAATAGGATGGAATTGAGAAAGCAAATGCTTGAACATATGGAAAAACTGCCTGACAATGAGATCAACTCTTAAGTACGAAAGGCTAGCATGAGGAAGTGGTAGAAACCACGTTTAAAATTAGACTTAACACTAGAAAATGTGCTGTGGTGAACACGCTTGCCCTGGCAGAGAGATGTACAGACCGATGGAGCAAATCTTTTCTCTCTGCACCTAGCACTCGCAGATCTGAAAACAGGTCCAACCACAACAGACCCAGACTCCGCATTTTGAGGCTTCACACTGCCTCTGCTGTGATCAGCAGAAAAATGGCATATTTTACATATATGTTACCTGCTACTGGAAACTCGTTGCTGAGCTGAAAGACATGGACAAGATGGGGAAAACAAGCAAGGGAGATGAGGCTGTCTTTGCAGCGATAAAAGCCAAAGAGCACCTTACCATGACTGTAAGAGCTATTTATTTCCAGACTTGCCATCACCTGTGACTTTGTCTAAAGATTTTATTATACATCTAGCATTTTCTGGATGGAGAGGGGTGTCAAAGTTAATCAAGATGTGTGAGACTGAAAAAGAAAGTCCTTAAAATTATGTCCAGGGTGTAGGAATTGCAGGCAATTTCTTTTGCCTTTCTTGCTTTTCAGCGTAGGGGGAAGAGAGCCGTCAAGAAAGTCTGGCTTGGTTATTTTTACAGCTATACAACTATTGCTAAACACAGCACGTAGACGCCGCAGACTGGAAATACCCACCCACCATCCACATATTTATTGTGAAACCAAGGCAATAGCAGAAGAAACCAGTTCTGCTGTTATCAAGTCAGCTGGGAATACCAGGATTCCTCACATCCTCTCAGCAGCTGGGTGATTCTGCAGCTGAGCTAGGCAGCAAAATCTCGTCTCTCAGCTGATACAACTGCATATATGGGTCTAAGGAGGCTTGAATTAACTGTCAGACATTGCCTCAGGATACAAAGATGCTTAGATTTTTCCATTCTTTTGTTTTGCAGTCTCTTTGCTTAATCCCACACAGCAGTTTCAGTGAAACCCAATAGGTCACTGGTGGGTTGCTTCCTACAACTCCTGTTTTCTTCCTGTGCAGACAGTCTCAAATGGAGCAGCTAAATCAGGTTTAAATATCTGGCATGCAGATATCAGAAAAGAGCAGAGGTTTGTGTGGATCTATTAATTGGCATATCAATTTTAATAAGTGAATAGTGCTTTTTAGGAGCTAAAACCAGAAATGGCTAAAGTTATTGTTGCAATTTGGTATTTTGGAGGGTATTTGATTTCAGGACCAGAGATTTATACTTTTGAAAAAATATCTCTCTTACTCTATTTTATGCTATGTTGCAGTTTTACACCCTCACATATGGACTCTGAGTATGTCTTTGGCCTCTTGTACAATTTTTATGTATAAGTCAAGAGTATTTCACTGTGTAAAAACACACCCAAATGAGGCAAATCAAGCCATTTCTGTTCCCAACCACCTGTTCTGTCTCAGAGTTCCTACAAAGCAATTACACAGCTGAATATAATGTCTGTGGAATTTGATGCTTTTTCATCACTAAATCTTGGCTAAGAAATTCTGAGTTTATATTTATCATGGTTACTTTTATGGACTTTGGCAGCATTACATGAGGAAATCAAGTAAGGTCACTTTCATTATTTCATCCAAATGACACAAATTTTCATCATGTGTTTTGTAGAAAACATTATAAGTAAAATGCCACGGGGAGTTGATAGAGTACTTATGAATCAATATATCCAAAAAACAATGGCAGGTGGATTGCTAAAAAAACATTCATAAAACAGCTTTAAGAATTCTGAAGCTGTGTAGCTTCACTGTTGTTAAAAAAACCCAATAGTATTTGCATTCAACTTAGACATTGTTGTTCTTGATAATACTTCTACTCAAATACATACATAGGCAAAATAAAATCAGGAAATACTACAGTTTTGTGTTTGCTCTTCTGTAAGTGAGAGAAAAGAGCAGTGTCTGTTTGCCTCATTCTTTTGAGTTATGTTTTCAGTCAGGCTGTAAGCACAAGGAATTTGTCTTCACTACCACACAATCTGAAATACTTTTCTTCATCTACGTTCCAGATCTGACCCTTGATGTAGGTGACAGGATGTGAAATGTGTTCCTCTTAACCACAGCGGAACACGTTCTTAGAAGGTTGTCAAGAGTTATCTCAGCTGCCCTGAACTCTTTGGTGACTCAACTCCATCATATTTCTTGCTTTTCATTTTAGCGTAGATGTATGTGAACAGAGGGTACATGGTGCCTTTTTTCCTGCTGTGCTCCTGTGTCATGCAGTATTACCAAAGGATCAGTTAGAGAAGAAAAAGGCTTTGGAGGTCAGGAGGCTTGGATGACAGGCTTAAATTAAACATTTAATTGAGTGACCCTCAGCAAGTCATTTCATTTTGCACATCAGTTTTTCCTCATGACTGTCATTTGTAATATCCAGGACGCTGAGATTTCTGTGTGGGTGGCACTGTTATTAATTATTTGCATGACTCACATCCAAGAGCTCTGGTCACAGAGTCAACCCATTTGTATGGAACACACTACAAAACTGACAAGCTCACATACACAGATTGTAAAATTGTGTGTTAGGGACAAAGTAACAATAATCCATAATGCAAACAACATTAACATCAGCTGTCTTTTATGACTCTTGCACTAGAAAATTCTGAAGGAAGCAGAGCTTGAAAATCAGACAAATAGATGAAATATCCACTAAAAACAACTTAGTCACAAGAAGTTCCCTGCTCACCAGCAGATTGTTTCGAGAAGCTGCTATCTGAAATATTTGAGGCAAAGCAGCTGTTGCCAGCTACCCCCCTCCACAATGAGCTCTGCATAGAAGGCATACAGTGAGGATACATGGAGGCAGTTAGCGCCTATATGATGTCACCCTGAAGCAATCAAACATCTGAGTTTTGTTTTACTTCATAAGGCTTTTTTCATTAACAAAGTCAAATGTCATATTCTGTTATCCTAGTCCTTTCTACAAAAGGATTATAGCTGTCTAGTTTATCAGGGTTCTTTTTTTTTTTTGCTAACAATGCCCACTTTTCCTTCTCTTTACAGTATAAGACATTAATCTTGATTTTCTACTAATCAGTCCAAGGGTTTTAACACTTAATACTTTATGCATGAAAGCAAAAGAACTGTCAGCATGATATAATTAAATTCTCTCTCATTGACCCTAAAAATCTTTAACAGCACCTCTTGCAGTCACATAATTACAGTAAATTGCAAGGAAAGCGTACAACTTCAGTCAGATCCCCTGAATAATAACTGTATTATGCATTCCTGAACTCACAACTGTTAGCATTGCTGTCGAGATGTATTTAAAGAACTTGAAAGAGTAACAACTATACAACCATAGCAATACTAGATAGAAAATCCTACTTACATCATTGGTGATTTGTTAGATAACGGAGACCTCACTGCAAAATATTTTGATTTTCCATTCAGAACACAGAATCTAGGATTCAATCAAAATAATTTACTAGATATTATCTCTCTGATCTATTTTCTCAGTAATCAAATCTACATAAGCAGATACAAATTACGAATGTTTGTGATTACAGATATTTAGGGAAGTATCAATGTTCGAGATCACAAGTTTGAGAAAAATGAATACCATCTCAGGCCATTTAGAGGTAAGATTCAGGAACAGAGATATGAAAAATTACATATCAAAGCCATCTTTAAGACTGTCTGTCATTCTTGCATGGAAAGGACTTCAGGGTACTGATTGTCTGAGTCCTGAGACAGTTCTCTGCTTATGTTTGAGATAGTGCTATCTGATATGTTTGTAGACATCCTAAATTAAGGCTTTTCTTTTTTGGTATTTAAGATAACTCTCAGTTTGAATCACTATATATATATAAAAATATATATAGGATTGCATGGACAACTCTGTGCTGAAAAGACAAGCTTTTTGTTTACTCAAATATTCTCTTTCACAAAGCAGAACTTCCAGGAAGTGACAGCTGGGATCACCATAATCACCCCCCAAATATCATTATTTAAAATAACTCTGAGAAGACACGGGTTTGCCAACTGCATCCTCTGCTGGTCCATTTCCTGGCTATTGATTTACCAGAAATTCCTTCCCTCTTGAGTCCTCTGTGCAGGACCGACCATGCACAACTAATTCACTGAGCAAGTGAAGGGGAGGACCTCACTGCTGAGCGAGAGCAGCCACCCTTCTGATTCACACCAGCAAAGCTCTGTTATCCATAAATCTGATTTCCCTAGACTTTTCCTGCTGATCAAAGTATCGCCCACTGATAATGTGAAGCAGAAATGGAGGTTTCTTGGCTGCTGGAAGCAGACATGACAGCACTCAAGGTTAACAGATGTTTTTGCTTTATCAGAAAATCATCTCAGCTTCCACCCCCTAAATTTCTCATGCTAGACGAAAATAAGACCAAATCAATGGAGAAGATATTGAGGAGCGGCAGCAGAGCTATGTTTCCTTTAACCTAGTCACAATCAAGAGCCCCAGCCAGCTCTGGCATATCCATCTCCCCTCACTGTTGTGATCGTTTAGGATGGGCAAAAGCCATTTTCCTCTCTGTTTTACTCCACAGTGTGTTGAGGGCGGTTTTCAAGGCTGTTATATGCTTCCCCAGCCAGACATAGCAGCTGGGCCTGGGGCCAGGAGTCCGGCTCATTGTCCAGAAATGTGATTCTGATTTGGACTTTGTGAAGGGTGAGGGAGCTGCGCTGAGCTTCCTCGGGGAAGAAAGGAGTTTGGCTGAAGCCTTCGTAACACAACCCAAGTGTAAACCCCAGAGCTGGAGACTGCATAGCGATAGAAGGAGCTTTGGCCAGCCTCATTTATATCACTCCCAGCACTGCTATGACTTGCAGCTGTACCATGACTGTAATGCACGTAAATGCTAATAGATCATCGCTGTGTTCACCGCCATGAAAGGGCACAGGAACCCTTCGACATGTGACCTAGGATAAATGGTTCGCACTGACCTTACAGCTGTTTGCCCCTACTTTGGAAGAGGATGAGAAATAACCAGAGACCAAGGAAAGAGGCTCTGTGCTGGTATCCTACTTGTGTGGGGCCCTTCCCTGTGGAAACTGTAAGTGTGGAAGAGCAGAGATGCAGGCAAGCTCCCCTTCCGTGAGCACTGGCTCTTTGCAGACTCAGTGGTATCTTAGGTGGATTGGGAACAGTGCAGTTCAGTAAGCCAGGCTGCCAAGGCTTGGCAACACAGCCGTAATTATTTGAGCTGTTGCATTTTGTTTATTTTCTTGACTGTTATATGATTATATAAGTAATTGTTTTTCATTATTTATTCCTCATCCTCTCAATTTCCTCAGGAAAGAAAAGAACAAAAGAAATTTAATAAGCAAAGAAAGGAACCTGAAGTTTTCCCAAGGTCTTCTGTCCTACAGGCTCAGGACTAGAAAGAGAGTAAGTTCCCGAGTGTACAATTACAAACTACAACTACTACAAAAGCCTCTAGGATGCTGAGAAAGCAGGGATATGTGCTTCCCAGTCAGACTGGTTTACATTGCATAGAAACAATCTCTGGTGCAGGGATGGAGCCTGAGACCCCTTACCAGGCTGCAAAACCCTAAGCTTTTGCTTTGTTTCTCATCCGTTCATACTAGATGTTTGCCCCTATAACACCACCTAGCTTCAAGAAAACACATGGTCAGAGCTGAGTAAGCGAATGGTGGTCTCTGAACTTCTGTTTTCATTTTTTGGGTAAGTAATCACTCTATTTTACAAAAGATGACAGCAGCACCATTTCCTGGGGAGACTGCTTTCTCGGTTACCTGTGCCAAACTGTAAGAGAGGATTTGAGGCTTCCACTCAGAGACATCTTGACAGGGTGTGTGTGTGTCTGCCTAAGCTCAAGAAAGGAGAGCAAATTCAGCCCTAGACAGCAGCATGTCTATTATTTCTAGCAGGACCAGTTACTTGCTTTTCCAGATACACACCTAATTTTTGTGTAATAGCAATTCTTACTATGTGAGTAACTATGTGCCCCATTTTGGCATTTCTCCTAAGGCCAAGCGAAGGTTCAACCTTGCTGGCCCTGCAAGCAGGCAGAGTGGCATTTTTGAGAATTGACACTCTTTGCTCAGTCACAGAAATTTCTAGGAAATTCACAGCTCCACATCTGCAGATCGAATCTTTTACCAGAGGTATCCTCTCAGGAATCACCCACCTCTTTTCACACCAGTGGGATCTTTCTTGACCTTGTAGAGTCCTAAAGAAAAACGATCTTTCTTTTTAATTTGCTGGGATCAGACATGATCTGGTCATAGGTCTAGGCAGGATATGACATTTTATGCTTGAAAAAAAAGACCTTTATGTAGAGCAAGTACAAGGTCTAGATTCATTTACCCAGTAAGAATCTAGATCACACTCAAGATTTTTAAGCTTATCCCATTGGATTTTCTAATATAATTTTAAAGTCTTTCAAATAATTGTTCTATAATTTACACTAATCTTTGCTTCACTCCTCCTGACCCATAGTGCTGCCATGAGACCTTAATTCCACAAAGAAGCAGGCACAGCAGTTCCTCTGCAGTAAGGTCCAGAAAAGAGATACAGAGATGGAGCAGGTAAGAAACAGAGTAGAAGCTAAGGACTCCCACAGGAGTTTTGTTCATCTAACAGCAAAACTAGTTATTAGTAATTAGCCTGCAAAATCAGTTGCCTGCTTATCCCCTACTGTAACTTTTCTAGTGTCTTCTCCATCTCTGGCTACAGATGATTCAGTAGCGCTGGCTCTAAATAATTTTCACTTCCCTCCCCCTGCATAATTTTATCCCAAGAGTACTGAAAAACATAAATTCTCACATGGCAATCAAAGCTCTTAAGTACAGGAATGTACTGCTAGGCAAAGGTACCAGGCAGACACATTTACCCACAGGGGACACAGCACAGGTAGCAATAATATAGGGTGTCAGGATAAAAAATTACTAGAGTTAATGAGATTAAGCTATATCTTTATACTAAGAAACAAACTCAAACTTACAGTTCTGGTGCTGCACAATGGATAACTGACACCTAATAAGCAGGCTCAGTTTTCACATGAAAACCTGTGAGAGTGAAGGAGAGAACGTATATTATTACTTATGTAACTACAGTAATACAGATGTTTATTTAAGTTATCTACAATATATAAAATTAAAAAAGACCACAAAGGAGAGGACTGCAAGGAGAGGAAAAAAAAACCAGCACATTTGCAGCATCTAAAGCTAAAGAAGCTTGGGTTTCCCAGCAAGGCAATTAGCTTTACTAAACTGGTAGCAGCAGCCATCAGAAACAGGAGCTCTGCTTGCTGAAGTGAGCAGGATTACACTGCTGCAAAGCGTGGTGGGATGAGACGGGTCTGTCCTCACTCACCAGCACCCCTCGGGTGAAAGGGATTTCTTTGCAGACCAACCTACGCCATAAGAACAGGCCTAGTCCTAGGGAGCTAAAAACGTGCTAAAACCACTTGAAAAATATTTCTCCTTTCTAACGAGGTTGCCTCTTCATCCAAGAAGAGGCAAACGGAATCGCTCCATTCAAGTGCTTTCTTTCAGCCTCATTCCTTTTGGCTGTGTGACAACTTCCCTTTCCTACTCCATTGCCTTTTCAGATCTCGCCTCTTCCCCCAAGTAGCTGTCGAAGCTCTGCTTTCCCTCTCTGGCTGCTATTTAACATGTTTGTGCAAACCATAGACCACAGACTCTACCTCACAAGCCATTTTTTCCTTTTTTTTTTTCTCCCCTTCAATCATACTTAAAGATGCTCATCTTACTGAAACACAATGGAAAAAGACCACTCCTTATTTTGGCTCCCATATTTATGTTACAGGTCTGCTGAAACACAGAAGAAACACACAGGTGTTTGGGTTTGAGCCTTGCACTGTGGGATGCTTTGACACCTCCACCAGAAATGTACTTACTCAAAACCCCCTTTTGGCCTGCAGTCAGCAGGTACTGAAGGCGGAGGCAACTGCTCCGCATCTGCCGGCAGGTCCCTGTCCCTCTCCTCCTCCCCGCGTCACCACCTGCAGGGTTTTACCCTCCCGTCTCCTTCTGCTTTATGAATGCTGGCAGACGCTTACAGAGGTAAAATTATCAAAGAATTCTAAGTACTAATTTGACTCCAGAAGCACATTTACAGTGACTGCTCAGGGCAGATGCTGGATGACTGCCTGGAAGGTACCGAGCCTTGACTCAGGCTGGAATACATGACTCTAAGGGCCAGGCTCCCATCAGTACAGAGCCCAGCAGTGTGCAAAAATCCAGCGTGCCACAGGCCTTCAAGATAATTTTTACCCATTACTTGGATACTGTGGAAAACTCAGTCTGAAAAAGAGGTTTTTCTTGCAGGTGAAATAATGTGCCGAAACATACTTATGAATCAAATCACTTTGTCCTTAATTTATCCCCCAGCTACTTCTCTGGGAGACTATTTAAAGCAAAAACCAGAAATTCTGATTGAGGTTTGGATTTTATTTTTTTCTTCCCAGTACTCTGGTGCTAGCCCAAGTACCATACATTTTTCCCTTCAAAATTTATACATTCAAAGTTAATAATCACTGTTTCACACACTATATTATGATGTTAACCCACTATGACTGAGTTAAGGGAGGTGGACTTGCAGACACAGGAAGAAACTTATCATCTTGTTTTTGTGAAGTGCTTTGAAACTTGTAAACTTTTACAGAAGAAATAATCTTTCCAGTCTTATTACCATGTTCAAGTATCAGCCAAGTTTACAGGTGCCGTTAATGAGATGACAAATCTATTTTTCAGTGAGTAAAGGCAACCTAAAAGGATAGCAGAGCATGTCAACATCACAGCCTTCTTAAATCAGATGCCAGAGCTACTTGTATGATCCCATCCCACCTGAATACGGAGACTTTGATGATTACTCTGCTAAATGGCTGCACAGTTTTCATGTGAATAAACCTAAGATTGCCACTCTAGGTTAGAAATTCTTAGAGAATATCAGAAAAACAAATGAAAAACAAAAATACCTTTGTTTTGGAAAATGTTCCCATTAGATGTCGCCCAGTTAAATGGACTGTTTTGTGAGTGATGTCTACCACACACTAACCCTAAAGATGCTGTCACTTTCAGAATCACTAGTATTTGGTGACATAAATATCACAAAATATGTATTTAAATGATAAAATATTAATGTCAGAGGATACAATAAAAAATCTTTTGACCAAAGTCTCAAAACCCTTGAGCCTTCTTATACTCAAAGCCTACACTTAATGTCTCAGACGAATCCTCAATGCCTCGCACGAGCGGAGACACAACCTCTCCAGAGGTCCATGCAATCTCCTTTCATCTAAGGACATTTTGAAGGTCCTTAGCCATTTCCCTAAATTATCAGTGCAGAGTCTCCATCCTCTGATTCATTTATATAATTCCTTTTTGAATCAGTACCATCGGAAGGAACCAGAGCACTTGGTGCATGACAGCTGATGTTATCTCACTGTGCCTTGCTGTGCTTTTATTGCTATGTATTCTAAGATTGTGATCAGCAGTACTAAAAGGCAATACATAATGTACTCAAAACATAGCAAGCTAAAAGTGGAACAACTTCTGTATACAGTAGCATACAGACATTAAAATGTTTTAATAGTGCTGTGGCTCATTTTTAAAGAAAAAAAACACATTTTTTTACAACATACACTGGATTATAAATTCACGCTTTTCATACGAGGACATTTTGTGATCCTTGAATGAAAGGACAGTTTATGGGGGAGTAATGCTTGCCAAGTTAACTAAAGAGGAGCCTGAATTCTCATCAATTCAAACAGGAAATGAGAGAAGAGTGTTTTGTTTTCCTGTATGCCTTCTCAAGATCAATTCTTTAACTCCAAATTTAGAACTGTTTGGAACTAACCCCATTTAAAACAATAGCATGATTTACTATTGTTTAAAAATAAACACAATTACTCTGGAGTATACTATTAAAGTACTTCTGTGACTACTTTATTCTTTAACTTTTTCTTTTCTCTTATTTTTTTTAAGAGAGAGAACAATTCTTCCTCAGTCCTCCTGTCACCAAAAGGACAAGAACAATACATATTCTGTTAATTAACAGAGGTCAAACTCTTCTTGACTTTGCCTGGAATGTTTTTCTTTTTCATTATATGGTATTTCAAAAGAGAGGGGTTAAAAAAAAAGAGATGGTGTTATTACTGCATGTATGTAAACCAATTGCTAAGTAAATGAGGAGTATATCACAAGAAAGGCATTACTTGGAAAGGGCATCAGTCTTCCTCTGTTTTAAATTAAACATATTCCAGGCCAATTCCCATGGTACGGTTTTCAGTGGAGGAGGAATGAGATGTATTCTCTGTACTACTAAAAGCCAAAATATTAGAGGGAGTTATTTCGCTAACATCAGGAGTCCTGCATGAGCAACATGGTAGTTACACATTTGGGGTGCTTGAACAAAGCTGGGTGGGTGCAGACAGGTCTATGGCTTTAGACCTAATGCACAACTCTGTCACCCAGCCCAAGTAACAGACGTGAAGATGCTCCAGGCTTTGCCTTGAACGCCTTTCCTTGCCCGAGGTAACGTCTTCTTTTCCAAGAGATCTCACTGTGCTTCATTCCTGTCTGCCTGTGATGAAAGACTTGGCTGGCAAGCTGAACGCGATCATGCTTGGGCTCATGGTTTCTGGAAGGGCTTTTTTGTGGTGACGCATTCTCTTTCCACACTCCAGCTAGCCATACGGGAGCTCCTCAGCGTTTATGAATCATCCAGACAACCACGTCTGGTGGAAATGTGAGCACAATGTTACAAGACTTCATTGTTTGCCAGCTCATTGCATCACCATAGAAAGAACTGGGTGGAAATAAGCTTCTGGTGAAACTTCTTTATCTGACAGAGGCGTATTTTGGCCAGCATCCAGCAACATGTTAGCATGCCAGTCTTCTGTGCCTCAGTCAGCAAAGAGATGAGTCCTACACCAATTCCAACTCTCCTCCACAAGCCAGAGAAAGCCCACACTAACTTTCTAGACTTGAGAGAAACTTGGTTCTACACATGAAAGTCAATGAGGTAACATTCTTTCTACCACAAGCTGGCTGATCTACAAAATCAGCTTTCTTCCAAATGAAAACCCAAAGCTGTCTATAAAGACAGCAAATCAGCACCATCTTCAAATAGGAGAACTTGCTTGCCACGAGCAACCAGTGTACAGCAGTTAACATTGACACACAGTCCATCTCATGATTTCAGTGTTCCCTTAAGTCCAGACAGGTTACACAGTCCTTCCACAGCATTTGAGAAGGCAAGGAACTGAACAAATTCCTCAGGTTGTTATTTCAACTCTTCTGAAGTTACAGATGTGAGAATTATGAATTGATTAGTTTGGTGGCTGTTTGGAAACCTTTAAAATGAAAAAAAATCTTAAAAATACTTTTTTTTGGTGAAATAAAAAAAATAAGCATTGTATATTTTATTTTCTTGACTTTTGAGGACAGTTCCAAAAATGTAATTTGGGATGAGTGCAAAATACTAATTCATTGTTTCGGCTCTAGATGGCCCTGCATCAGCAGGGGGGTTGGACCAGATGACCTCTGGAGGTCCGTCCCAACCTCAACCATCCTGTGATTCTGTGAAATGGTCAAGTGAAAGTCAAAAGTTTTAAAGTTTTTCCTTCCCTGCCTCCAAATTAATTTAACTAATTTGAACTTTGAAGTCTTGAGTCCCTCTGGTGCAACATAAGGCACCGAGTATGAGATTCAGATAGAAACTTTCAGAACCAAGAAAATAACATTTCCTCTCCCATTCCTGAGATGCTGCTATTCTTTAGTTTCAAGTACTCCCTCCACCCCTAGAAGCTGCATCTGCCTTAAATCAACTACTTCATGGGTGGTGTTTTTTCAGTTGGTTTTGGTTTTATTTTTATAAAAGTAAGATAATACCGTATCAAAGGAAACTGGCATTGAAGATTTTTATTTTGCATACTCCCTTTTCTAGTTGTTTTTTTTTTTAATAAAATTANTGGCCCTGCATCAGCAGGGGGGTTGGACCAGATGACCTCTGGAGGTCCGTCCCAACCTCAACCATCCTGTGATTCTGTGAAATGGTCAAGTGAAAGTCAAAAGTTTTAAAGTTTTTCCTTCCCTGCCTCCAAATTAATTTAACTAATTTGAACTTTGAAGTCTTGAGTCCCTCTGGTGCAACATAAGGCACCGAGTATGAGATTCAGATAGAAACTTTCAGAACCAAGAAAATAACATTTCCTCTCCCATTCCTGAGATGCTGCTATTCTTTAGTTTCAAGTACTCCCTCCACCCCTAGAAGCTGCATCTGCCTTAAATCAACTACTTCATGGGTGGTGTTTTTTCAGTTGGTTTTGGTTTTATTTTTATAAAAGTAAGATAATACCGTATCAAAGGAAACTGGCATTGAAGATTTTTATTTTGCATACTCCCTTTTCTAGTTGTTTTTTTTTTT
>VZTO01004896.1:46385-65180 GCA_013400615.1 Syrrhaptes paradoxus
TAAGCATTGTATATTTTATTTTCTTGACTTTTGAGGACAGTTCCAAAAATGTAATTTGGGATGAGTGCAAAATACTAATTCATTGTTTCGGCTCTAGATGGCCCTGCATCAGCAGGGGGGTTGGACCAGATGACCTCTGGAGGTCCGTCCCAACCTCAACCATCCTGTGATTCTGTGAAATGGTCAAGTGAAAGTCAAAAGTTTTAAAGTTTTTCCTTCCCTGCCTCCAAATTAATTTAACTAATTTGAACTTTGAAGTCTTGAGTCCCTCTGGTGCAACATAAGGCACCGAGTATGAGATTCAGATAGAAACTTTCAGAACCAAGAAAATAACATTTCCTCTCCCATTCCTGAGATGCTGCTATTCTTTAGTTTCAAGTACTCCCTCCACCCCTAGAAGCTGCATCTGCCTTAAATCAACTACTTCATGGGTGGTGTTTTTTCAGTTGGTTTTGGTTTTATTTTTATAAAAGTAAGATAATACCGTATCAAAGGAAACTGGCATTGAAGATTTTTATTTTGCATACTCCCTTTTCTAGTTGTTTTTTTTTTTAATAAAATTAAAACATTGACCAAACAAAGCAACACTGCCTAAATGTGCTATGTTGATACCAGGAAACAAACGCAATGCAGATATATTTTTGTCCCCTTCTTGCCCTTGACACATGTAAACATTTGTTATGCAGTGTTACATTTCTATTAGAGCAGTTTGTAGAAAATATTTTTTTTCACTTATTCCCTTATCCAGAGACCTTCGTCTTACAGACAATTACATACACTCCTACTTACTGACTTTCCTCTATTCACAATGTGCAAAATGAGACAGATTGGGTAGATGTAACAAGTGACACTAATAGAAGAAAGTTTTTGATCCTTAAGCTTTGTATCTTAAGACCTTGTTTTACAGAGTTTTAACATAATCATGTTACTGGAAATCCTTTTAAAGACTCTAGTATGATAGGGCTTTTTCTCTCTTGTTTGTCTACTTCTCATTCATAGCCTTTCATGTGACTCTCAATAATGCATTGTTTCAATCTGTAATCTATTGCTGCTATCTCTCATAACACCTTGAGAAGAAACAGGATCAGAGATTTTTTTGATAGAATAAACAGAAGTGAACTCTACTAAACATCACCCTCAAGGCAACAGGGAAACAAGCTTGAACATGAAGCCAGCACTTCCAAAACAATACAGGAAAATACAGCTATGGGCATCTTCTATGGGAACTAGCTAAAAGAACCCAGCAAATGCAACAACTTTTTGGCAATATATAAAACTATACTGTAACTCAAATCTGATTTTCAAGGTGGCTTTTAGTTTTCCTTCCAATACATATGCTATGGCACTATGCAGAGAAAAAAAAACCCAAACCAAACCAAAACACACATACTTTTGGACAACATATGTTCTAGAAGTCATTGACTGTTTCTATAAGCTTCATGCAGCTTTTCCCTTTTTAGCTGCTTGAAGCTATGCCAATCTAAGATCAACTAAAGAGATTCAGAGAGAAAGTTATGGACTGAGTTATTTTAAGTAGGATGAAATCTCCAAGGAGTGCACAGAATACAGTACAAGCTCAAAGACATTACAAGGTAAATGTCTCCTCATGTATATTTTTATTGTATTAATTACTATTACTGTTGATGGTTTGAAAACAGGAAAAAACCCCAGAACATACAGGCTCGTAACAAAGTTACATAAGGAGGATATGTTTCAGTATAGTTAATGATTTTGGCACTAGCACAATAAGAAAGCATATTTGTTTTTATTTTTTTAATTACAATGACAAAAATAATCATTCCACTATTTAATCATTGAATCATCTTACATTATACTTGGAAATTTAAAAAACTTTTTATAGCTCTTGTCTGTCACCACAAGACCAATGGAAGTTTGTTTCCTAGGCTGATAGGTGTAGTCTATTTCCCTCCCATGAATCTCATCCTCTGGTAAATTATTATGTAAAAAAAGCTATCTGCTCTGCGGAAAACGCAGAAGCTGAAAACTTGTTTGCTTGGGCAACCTTCAGACTTCCTTTGACATCCATGTGTATATTGTTTAATACACATACAGGAACAAAAACAGTGAAAAAGCCCCATATTTTTAAGCTGCAATGCCTTCTTTGCTTAAAAAATGTGACATCACGTGTTGAACTTCCACGTAGATACTTAGCAATTTTGAATGGAAAAAAAAAAAAGAAAAAGATACAGTTAACACTATTAACTCAGCTTCTTCCTTTTCCATTCAGGTAAACACTGCTTTTGGGGGTAATAAACCAGATTTTACACTTCTATCTAAGACTGATACTTTAAAGTCATACAAAAGGCATTTAGAGTATCGGTGAATGAAACCAACCAAGAATTTGTTTTGAGGACATGACGCCCAACATAGCAGCACAGAATGGTTTGGGTTGGAAGGGACCTTAAAAATCATGCAGTCCAACTCCCTGCCATGGACAGGAACACTTTCCACTAGACCAGGTTGCTCAAAGCCTCATACAGCCTGGTCTTGAACACCTCCAGGGATGGGGCAGCCACTACCCTCACAATAAAAATTTTCTTCCTAATATCTGATCTAAATCTACCCTCTTTCAGCCTAAAACTAATACCCCTCATCCTATCACTACACTCCCTGACAGAGTGCCTCCCCATCTCTCCTGTAGGCCCCCTTTAAGCACTGGAAAGCTGATATGGAGTCTCCCCAAAGCCTTCTTTTCTCCAGGTTGAACAAGCCCAACTCTCTCAGCCCATCCTCATACAGGAGGTGTTCCAGCCCTCTGACCATCTTCATGGCCCTCCTCTGGACCTAACAGGTCCATGTCTTTCCTGTGCTGAGGACTCCAGACCTGGATGCAGTACTCCAGGTAGGGTCTCACAAGAGTAGAAGGGGAGAATCACCTCCCTCAACCTGCTAGTCATACTTCTTTTGATGCAGCCCAGGATCCGTTTGGCCTTCTGGGCCATGATGGCACACTGCCAGCTCATGTTCAGTTTTTCATCAATCAACACCCCCAAGTCCTTCTTCTCAGGGCTGCTCTCAAGCCGTTCTCCTCCCAGCCTGTATTTGTGCTTGGGATTGCCCCAAACTACGTGCAGCTTGGTTGCCCCCAACCTTGCACTTGGCCTTGTTGAACTTCATGAGGATTGCATAGGCCCACCTCTCAAACCTGTCAAGGTCCCAGTGGATGGTATCCCTGCCCTCCAGTGTGTCAGCTGCACCACGTTGGCTGGTATTGTCAACACCCACCACGTTGCCTGGTATTGTCAACACACTTGCTGTGGGTGCACTCACACTGACCACATTCTGACAAAGATGTTAAACAACACCAGTCTCAATACCAACCCCTGAGGAACGCCACTTGTCACTGTTCTTCACTTGGACACTGAGCCACTGGCTGCAATTCTTTTGAGTGCGACCATCCAGGTCCAACTATCAAATGCATGTCTCCCCAGTTTAGAGACAAGGATGTTGTGCGGGACAGTGTCAAATGCTTTGCACAGGTCTTATCAATTTTTTAATAAAAGCACCCTAGTAAAATCTGCCTAAGACAAAACAGATGACAAGCTGTGGAACATTCACCATGACTTGGATTGCAGTTTTGAGAAATGACCTGTAGATATCTCAGCTTCACTCTTAGACATCAGCTACTGCTGTAGCTACATTTTCTTCTACTATGTAATTCTTGACATGTTGGTGGAAGAGAAGAATGGGTGTCAACTTCCTCTTTTCATTCCTCATTCAATAGCTTCCAGTTTTAATCCCCAGCTGAAGAACTGAAATCAGCCCACCTTCCTGTTACCTGTTTATTCAGACAATATTACTCTGCTTTCAAGCTTAAAATATTTTACACCAAAAACTTTGATATTTTAAAATATCTTGTTCTTACATTGCAGTTTTTGACTGCCATGCAGTGTATTAAAGTATTAACATTTTAAACAAATTAACATATTAATTTCAAAACTTGTATGTAAATAGTCATCAGCTGTATAAACAAAACTTAAAATAGTTAATTACTGGCAGAATCTAGTCTCTAAACAGACTTCACAGACATTTTCACAATCCAAAACTCAAAAGCAAGGGTCAGCAAGAAATCCTGACTCAAGACTAACAGTCACTCATGTACTGATGGCCTGCCTGGGGATGGGGGGAAATCTCCCTTTCCTTGATGGCCATAAGCCTCAATGCTTACTTAAGTGACCCACCAAAACACTTTCCTTCTTGCATCACCAAGATCTTCCTGGGGATTACATGAGTCACAGGAGCTTGATGTAAATATTTTAAAGTGAATTCAAAGGGTGCTGTTTGATTTTTGTGTTACTTTACAGCATATTGCAATAGTCTTGCTCCTTGGTGGCAAATACCTGCAGAGAGAATAGAAGGACTTCAGCTACACTCAGTTATTGGAAATTCCTTTTCATATCAGCTAAGCAGAAGTAGTGCTTTTGATCCAAAGTTCAGTTCACAGCAGGGGAACATTTCTCATAGATCAGTTGAGTTAAAGGTCCCACTTATTGCTGCTACATGGATGATGGCAGACAGGCAGGAGGAAGCAAGTGTCACAGCACAAGATTGCAGCACTGCTGTAATAGAGAGGCCAGTAAGAAAACTGCTAAATCTGAATTTGCTCAAACCATTACTGTATTTATCTGGAACAAGCTTTGCTCTTCCTTGATAACACATTTACATATGCTTTATTAACACAAAGATGAGATAAATTACTTCTGTTTACTTACCTGTGCTCATTTTTTGCAAAATGTGTTATTAGAATGGATAAAAGCTTGATCAAAAACTAAGAACAGAATGCTGAGTAATTTAGTCAGCATGCCTTAAAGGAAACTGTTAAGCAGTAGAAATGAAAGACATGCCACTTGTGAAGATTTTACTATATTACCACAGTCTAGCAGCCCTGCTTCAGTTAAATGTTTTTACAAGCACCTTGATTAGAAGGTCTGAATTTAACTTTTTTTTTTTTAATTCAGATATTAAAATCAGGTCAGAGAAAGTACCAGATACTACACACACAGTTTGGTCCTTCAAGGTGAGAAGACTTAAGTTAGCCTCTGAAGGAAGCTCAAGCAAGGTGCCGTTTTCTTCATGTGATTTACAACAGTAGCAGCATTCAAAGCACAACTGCCTCCCCTGCACAGCAGAACACAAAATTAAGAGGATGATGACCGTAAAGTATTTTTCTCCTTCTCCAACCAAGGGGTTTCAGTCTCAAGGATTCTCTAAACTACACTAATTACAGATTAAAGTTGACACAAACTCTGGCTCCTACAACTATCTCTTTTTATACAGTATCGGGAAGAAGAGCAGTTTAAAGCTTAGCAGCCAGCATAAAGCTAGAACAGGCGCAATTTTCTCTACAACCTTAAGTGACAGAGCAAGTACATGTACAAGTATGCATTATTCAAGCATAACAAGTTATTTCTTGGACTGAAATCCAATTCAAGCTTATTTGGTTTCCCAAAATAGTTCTTTCTCTTCCTCTTGCCTTCTTTATTACCACAATCCAGAATATGGACAATATGCTGGAGACAAGAATGAATAAATAATAATTAAAAAATCTCAAGTTGGTTAGTTGTTTAAGCTGAAAGAGACTACACTTTTCAAGGTATCTATGATATACTCTGGTAAACTAAGTAAAAACCAGGGCAGTAGAGACAGCACCTGCACAGTGCCTTACAGTTTCACATACTAGAAGTAAGACAGGCATGCATTTTTATGCTTTAGGTTACATAACAGTTTTGGGATTTCCCTCTGAAACCTTTAGTGGCCTGTGTCCTAAACTACAGATGCAGTGAGGGATGCTTGGCTCTCAACTGCCCCAACAACTCCTTCTTATTGGCACTGAAACAAATGCAGATAAAACCATACCGTAAGTCAAAGCTGGTATAATAGCACTACTTACTGCTTTAATTTTCTGTTGTTACAGTTTGGAATATTCCTGCACAAGAACTAGAAAAATACTTGGACTCAGTGAAAGAAATTCTTACAGTTTAGCTTGGTAAAGTTTTAAAATATTCATCATTTCAAGGATAAATATGAAGCTTGACATACATTCATGCATGGCATTTTTTCAAGGGTAGATGGAAAGGTGGAGTGGAAAAGAGAAAGGAAAGTTAGACTCTTCTACTGAGGACAGCAGAAGAGCCTTTTAACTTTCCCTGTAAAAAGCTGCCAAAATTCTGAAGCTGAGGGTTCACACAGAGAAGAGCTTGATATCTGAATTATATACCAATTCACAAAGTACTGGGCAAGACCCAGAGTTGTAACAATGCCAGTTACTTTCGATCATTTGTTATAATATCATACCTTTACTGGTATACAGCAGGTCGCAGAAGGGTGTGTTCTTGTCAAATGTTGTTTTAACAGTGTTTTGCAGTAAAAAGGGCTAATGAACCATGGAAGTAAAACAGATTTTGGAGTAGTGAGCAATACTATGCGAGTATGGTCCAGACAAAGTTATACACCAGCAAAACTTGCCTGCCTTGCATGAGTGAAAAAGCATGTTTAAAATGGCCTTTTTTTGGATAAGATCTGTAGTTGCACATCCAGCCAAAAGTATATAGTACTTGGGTTTGAACAAATTAAGAAAAACTTTAACCCACATGGCAAAAAACTGGGTTAAGAACAAGATGCCAAACCAAATTCTTTACAAACACCCTGGACACTTGCTGCCATTCAAAAATTTGCTATGTTTTAGCTGAGCAGTTCTTTTGATTCATGTCACAGACATGACTAAAAGCTTGCCAGGGCTCATTGCAGTGTTCCTTCACTTTCCATCAGCAGTTTCTTGAAGGGCATGGCATAGTGGTTTACCAGAGAAAGATGTCAATGCACAAAATTTAGAATTGAGCCAGGCAGAAAGCAAGCACAAAGTTCTGTGTTAAAAAAAACAACCCTTAACTAGTACAAACTATATCCCATTGGTTATGCCTACGCAACCACCTCCGCAAGACTAAGCTATCTAGTGGTAAGAAAAACTACAATCGACCTGGGAAAAGTAACTTAACACTGACAGCTAAACAAAATTTTGTTAACAAAGGACTTTTCCAGTTCTTGATGGAAGATGAAATAAAGATTTAGCTAGGTGAGCCTAGCATCATAAGAATATTTTTGATGCTTAAAGTAACAGATTGAAATAATCATTCCAGACAGTGTCCAGGTCATTAAGTTCTGAAACTGTGTTCCACCATTTGTGTCTAGATCTAGAAAAACTTAACTCCTGAAAGATGAACAGTTGTTTTTCTGCTCCTCTCTCCTTCATTGGAGATTTTTTGGATTACATACCTCTACCCCTCCCAACATAAATGGAAGCAAACTAGGTTTAAACATTTACAAAGATATAAAGGTTTATTAAATGAAACCAGATTTGACAGATATTACATAAATTAAACAGCAATAAAGTTTTACTAGGGTTTATGTACAGATCACAGTGATTTTCATTGTGCAATGAGGGATGACTTTATAACTTTGAACAGTACTTATACATGTGAGCTACAACAAGCAACCAGCAACATACAATGTTAGTCCAAGTTAACCTCACAAGTCTAGCAGTTCAAACTGACTAAGCGGTACACAAATGCCTGCTACCACTACCACTTACTACACAACAGAGTATTTATAAAGCAGTCAAGGTTTGCCATAGAAAAGTGCAAAAGATGGAAAGTCTGTACACAGTATAGTACAAAAAGGAATCATGCTACAGTCGTTGAAAGCTGAAAAATAATTCTATAGCATAGGAAGCACTGCATCACAACTCTTCTGAATGGCAAGCAGATGGGCTGAGGAACAGCCATATCTTAATTGCTTTCAAAACCACAAAATCCCTGTTCATCCATTTAAACATAGCTTAGTACCCACATTTGATCCATTAACAATTACTTTCTACAGTGGAAGATCACATTAGTTAAAGCTCAGTAGCACACATATTCATTGATCAAGCTAATTCACAGGAAAATCTACAGCACATTCTCCATTGAAATTGTGAAGCATTTATATAATTTGTTTACAAGGCAATTAAGTTTCCAAAGCATGTTTACCACTTAAAACCTCAAATTGGGCAATTAAAAATACATATAAAACTCAAAAATAAAGGTTGTTTTTTACGTTTAACATTCTTGTTCACTGAAGCAGAATACCAAAGGTCTACGGGCTCTTGTAAGAGAACAGTCCTTATGCAACAGTCTGTATGCAAAATCACATGTCAACAGAAGGAACCATAATAAAATGAACTTCAGAGGATACCGTATTTGAATAGAAAACAAAAAATTGTTCTAGTCTGCTTAAAAAAAACCCCATAAATCCAAAGTCCTTAGTGCAGTGTGAGTCAGGGAACTTCTGCATGAGCACCTAGACAGAACTATGTTAGTGGGCCATGAAGTCCGAGCAAAGACTTAAAATAAAACAGACTCACCTGTGCAAATAAATAAAATGAGCAGGTAATAACAGCTCATTAAGTTCAAGACTGTAGAGAAAATAACTGACCACTTAAAATAATGTTTCAAAAATGTCTTTTTTTAGGTAAGGATTTTAATCAAAAATTTTCAAAGCAGTTTTGTCCTAGAAAGCATGTTGATGAGGTCAGTAGTTAAGCATACATACACATGGCTCTGGAAACAATGCAAAGTTAGATTAGCATTATTAATAAGACTGTATTAGTTTCTTGAGTCTCTATCATAATACGTGTCAGTGTATCCACTGCCAGCAATGGATAAGATTCATAAAAAGAAAATCCACTATCTCCTGTTGTTCAAGCATTCAAAACTTCTAACCACCAAAGTGGCACATTAGTCAAATGCAACTTAATTTCCTCAGCTTTGAAGACTTAAGCACAGTGCAGTTTTTAAATTTGAAAAATTTGAAAAATAAAAAAAATTTAGCACACTTGCTTGTTGCAGTATGTATGTTTTTAAATAAGAAACTGGTTTTGTAGTACTCAGATTCCATAAAATACTGTGAGCTTACACATTAAAAAAGCCCTGAACTTGCTCCCTTTAGACCAAGTAAGCTGTGTTTTATGTGCCTCAGTTTTTCCAATTGATTTAGAATAACTAACTCCACAGATACAAATACAGTGGACCAGATTCATTTTTTCATGAGAATAAGGTATTTTTACCGGGTTAAAATGATAAATTTTCTATAAATTTTCCTGTATTTCATTATACATTCCTACACAGTGCTTACTGAGTGGCAGCTGGGGCGTCAGCTTGTGGCACTTGCATAACATCAAGATGACTTTGTGATATTCCAGAATTACCACTTTGAAGTATGCCAATTTTGCTACACACTGCATTTTTTGCCAAGAGGTATGCAATCACTTAAACTTGCTTTATGAAGAAATAGATCTCATAAGCTAGAACTTGCAAGTTTTAAACAGCACTTCTGTAAACGTTTAGAACTAAACAAAATAAAACAGAGGTCAGTTTTCCATGAGGAGACTCCAGCTGAAGATCTGTCATAAAATTATAAACATATTAATTTCATTAGCCATTACTAGGATGTCTATTTCATGAGCATTCAGGATTTAGTTAGGAAAAATGAATCTTTGGCCTACATTTCTCATATCATTCCAAATCAAAAATGTGGGGAGCCATTTGTGGGAGAAACTGTCTGTATGATCTACTTAAACAGTAGAGCCATCAGTCAGAGCAATGGAACTCGAGTGAGCTAATGTGCTTTCAGAAAAAAAAATAAAAAATTGGTCTAAATATCAGAACTTCAGTAGAAGTTATCTAAAACCACAACATCTGAAAGAATGTAATTACTTACTGAAATCTAAGCACTTCAAAATCAATTCCGCTGTATTAACACAAGTATCACAACAGGTAAGCTGAAAAAAAACTAACAGAAGATCCGGACTTGTATACAATCTATCTTCATGTTTACGTGTATTCATATACATAGATACACACATATGCATACACTGATATTTGGTGCTACTTAAAATGAAGCTCTATTGCAAATACTTCCTAAATACAGTACACTCAAGCTGCTAGAAAGATGTTAGTACAGGATGAAAAGAAGAGACTCCTTACATCTAAGGTTTGAACTCTGTAGATATGGAATTCCTGGCAGCAGAGACTTTAGGACATTTCCAAAAGCAGGAGCAGAAAAATCAATCTCTAAAAATTCAAGTCTTCCCTTTGATATTCTGAAGTGCCAAGCATTCAACAACAACTATTTCAATAATGAAAAAAGTCATTTATGGCTCATGCTCTACATTTGGAGAAGACAGCAACCTCGAAGGAGAACAACTCCTGTAAGAGCCAGTTAGAGCCCTTTTATCAATAAGCACTGAACTGCATGTTTACAGAGAGTCTTCATGTGAGGAACCTCATTTCAGACAGTGTATAATCACTCAGTATCCTGGTTTGGAAAGAGACATCACTGTAACAGAACTTCATAAGTTAGCCATTAAGATGCATCTTAATCAACAATAAAACATGCCCTTGCCTTTTTGCTTTCAAGTACTATGGTTGCAAGTGTGAGGCATTGGAAATTTTAGGTACAAATCTTTTTTAAAATGTAATTATTTTTATTTTTTACAAAGAATTATAAAATGTATATAAGATGATGAAAAACTCATTTATCCTTTTAAGATTTTTATTCCTAGAGAACTTTTGAAAAACATTATTTGAAAAATAAAAATCATAGACTCTGCAAAGTACAAAAATTTACATCTTTGCACAGTTCCTGTGCTTAGTTGTATTGTATTCATTATATACATACATACTAATTTGTGCTTTTAATTACACAAGTTTAGTATAAACTTAGAAAATTAAGTCTATGAGTTAACTATGCAAAAAGGATCTGGGAATAGCAGGAAACTTAACTAAAACATAAGTTAAAAAAAATAATCCTAAAATATACCATTTTAGTGAGTCTACTTCAGAGTAGACTATCAATATTACAATTTACTAATCTAACGTCAAATGTTTACAGCAAAAAATTATTCTTGCTTGTCTCTAACTCTTAGATATTTAATGTATACTAATATGCATATCTGAATGCAGTATCTTTCTTCTCCACAAAGAAAGTCTTCATTTATGTATGAATTCCATTTTTCTTCAGACTTGCTCTTAGCACTTCAATTTCCTTCCAGTTTCTAAGACAAAAAATAATGAAAAAGGAACACAAAATACAATGTGGAGCATGTGAATTGAATGATAAGTATCAACCTATCACACTTATAAAACAGAATCCAGGGTACAGAATTAATCTAACAATCTTACTCCTCTAACTAAAGTCTGAATTCTTAATATAAAAACCTTGCAATCAAGAACAATCCCATTTCCTTATCGCTCAAATTAATCTAGATATTTACCTTTAACACACTATTTTAAAAGTTTTAAGGACAGAAGATCTTAAATAACTGTACGCAAATAACTCTTCATCACTGTAGAAGACCAAAGCCTGTGAGAAAGATTACTGTTGTCATTTCATAAGCCTGCTTTACAATATTTTATTTAAACAGTTTATTTTATACTATCTATTACTGTGATTTATGTTGGTTTTCCAAGCTGTAAGGAAGTATTAATCACTGTTATGAATCAGAAGACGTAATTTCTGCATACAGCTCTCACTCACAGACCTGCAATGTTTTGAAGACGACTCCTGACATTTGGACTTACCTTGTCCAGTGTAGATGTCGCATTCAGAAGTTCTTGAAAATTTCTAGATCTTTAGGGGGTACCGGAGGCATCTTGTTCCAGTCATCTTCAGGATAAGCTTCAAAATTGGAAGTATCCCCATCATTGGATACTTTCGGTACAATGGGAGGCTAGACAAAACAAGCACAACAAAAATGTTAGTACAGATTCCTCAATGAGCTCCTCTCCATCACATTAAAGCAGAAACTCTGTAAGACTCATCAAAAAAAAAGGGTACATATTTACAAGATTTCACCTTTTTCACTAATAATGAATCACATGAGATAAAGAAGCTTGCAGTGACACAGACATGTTCCAATGCTTTGTCTATACTAAAGTTAAATACTGTGGTTAAAAGACACTTACAATCATAGAAACAGAGAATGGTTTGGGTTGGAAGGGACCTTAGAAACCACTTAATCCAAACCCCCTCTGCCATAGGCAGTGACACCTCAAAGCCTCATCCAAACTGGCAGTGAACACCCCCAGGGATGGGGCAGCCATAACCTTTTGGGGCAACCTACCTGTTCCAGTGTCTCACCACCCTCACAGGAAAAAATTTCTTCCTAATATCTAATCCAAATCTACCCTCTTTCAGCCTAAAACCATTAACACTCATCCAAAGACTACACTCCCTGATAAAGAGTGCCTCCCCATCTCTCCTGTAGGCCACCTTGAAGTACTGGAAGGCTGCTATAAGGTTTCCCCGGTGCCTTCTCTTCTCCAGGCTGAACAAGCCCAACTTTCTCAGCCTGTCCTTATATGAGAGGTTCTCCAGCCCTTTGATGGTTTTGTGGCACTCCTCTGGACTCACTCCAACAGGTCCATGCCCTTCCTGTGCTAGGGACTCTAGAGCTGAATGCAGTATTCCAGGTGAGGTCTCACGAGAGAAAAGTAGAGGGGGAGAATCACCTCCGTTGACCTGCTGGTCATACTTCTTTTGATGCAGCCCAGGACACAGTTAGCTTTCTGGGATGCAAGCTCACGCTGCTGGCTTATGTTAAGCTCATCAATCAACACCCCCAAATCCTTCTCTTCACGACTTCTCTCAATCCATTCTCCTCCCAGCCTGTATTTGTGCTTGGGGTTGCCCTGACCCACATGCAGGACCTTGCATTTGGCCTTGTTGAACTTCATCAGGTTTGCATGGGCCCACCTCTCAAGCTCCCACGGAATGGCATCTCTACCCTCCAGAGTGTCAACTGCACCACACAGGTTGGTGTGACTGGCAAACTTGCTGAGGGTGTACTCAATCCCACTATCTATCTATCCCACAAAGACGTTAAATGACACCGGTCCCGATACTAACCCCTGAGGAATGCCACTTGTCACCGCTCTTCACTTGGACATTGAGCCGTTGACTGCCACCCTTTGAGTGTGACCGTCCACCCAAATCCATATCCACCGAGTGGTCCAACCGTCAAATGCATGTCTCCCCAATTTAGAGACAAGGATGTGTGCGGGACAGTGTCAAATACTTTGCTCAAGTACAGGTAGATGTCATCAGTTGCTCTTCCCTTAGCCATCAATGTTGTGACCCCACTGTAGAAGGCCACCAAATTTGTCAGGCATAATTTACCCTTGGTAAAGCCGTGTTGGTTGTCACCAATCACCTCCTTGTTTTCTATGTGCCTTAGGATAGTTTCCAGGAGGATGTGCTCCATGATCTTTCCAGGCACAGAGATGAGACTGACTGGTCTGTAGTTCCCCCAGGGTTTCCTTATTTCCCTTGTTTAAAAATGGGAGTTATATTTCCCCTTTTCCAGTCAGTGGGAACTTCACCAGACTGCCACAACTTCTCAAATATGATGGATAGTGACTTAACTTCATCCACCAGTTCCTTCAGAACCCGTGGATGCATCTGATCAGGTCCCATGGACTTGTGCACCTTCAAATTCCTTAAATGGTCTCGACTACAGTGGAAAGTTCTTCATTCTCCCAGTCCCTACCTTTGCCTTTTGTGATTTGGGCTGTGTGGATGGAGGACTTGCTGGTGAAGACTGAGGGGAAAAAAAAGTCATTGAGTACCTCAGCTTTCTCCATATCCTGGGTAACCAGGTCTCCCGTTTCCTTCCGGTGGGGGCCCATATTTTCCCTAGTCTTGCTTTTATCACTGATGTAAATATAGAAGCTCTTCTTGTTACCTTTGACGTCCCTGGTCAGATTTAATTCTATCAGGGCTTTGGCTTTCCTAACCTGATCCCTGGCTGCTCAGACAATTTCTCTGTATTCCTCCCAGGCTACCTGTCCTTGCTTCCACCCTCTGTTGGCTTGCTTTTTGTGCTTGAGTTTGTCCAGGAGTTCCTTGTTCATCCATGCAGGCTTCCTGGAATTTTTGCCTGCCTTCCTCTTTGTTGTGATGTATTGCTCCTGAGCTTGGAGGAGATGATCCTTGAATATTAACCAGCTTTTTTGGGCACCTCTTCCCTCCAGGGCTTTATCCCATGGTACTCTACCAAGCAGATCCCTTGAAGAGGCCAAAGTCTGCCCTCCTGAAGTCAAGGGTAGTGAGTTTGCTGTGTGCCCTCCTCACTGCCCTAAGGATCTTGAACTCCACCACTTCACGGTCACTACAGCTAAGGCTGCCCTTGAGCTTCACACTCCCCACCAGCCCCTCCATCTTGGTGAGAACAAGGTCCGGCATAGCACCTCTCCTCGCTGGCTCCTCTATCACTTGGAGAAGGAGGTTCTCATCAACATTTGCCTATCCCCGCCTCTCACAGGGTTCTGTAACCCTTCTTGATATTCCTCAGGCTCCCAGCTGTATCACTGGTGCTCACATGAAACAGCAGCAGTGGATAACAGTCAGTGGGCTGTACGAGGCTTGGGAGTGTCCTGGTGACATCTCTAATACAAGTCCCTGGTAACCAGCACACAGAATCACAGAATGTTAGGGATTGGAAGGGACCTTGAAAGATCATCTAGTCCAATCCCCCTGCCGGAGCAGGAACACCTAGATCAGATCAAACAGGAACGCATCCAGGCGGGCTTTGAATGTCTCCAGAGAAGGAGACTCCACCACCTCTCTGGGCAGCCTGTTCCAGTGCTCTGTCACCCTCACTGTAAAGAAGTTTTTTCTCATGTTCAAGTGGAACCTCCTATGTTCCAGCTTGAACCCATTGCCCCTTGTCCTATCACTGGATGTCACAGAGAAGAGCCTGGCTCCATCCTCNGGGCAGAGTAGAGGGGGAGGAGAACCTCTCTCTAGAGGTGTATAATACAGATACCTGTTTTATTTATCACTCATTTCTAGCTGCTTTGCAGACAGAAGGTAACTACTGCAAAAGATTACTACAACTAAGCTTCCAGGCACATGCTGTTACAGCACAATATGCCACTCTCCTTCCTAACTCCTCCCCTCTTCTGTGTCATAGGAGCAAAAAGGAGTATAATCACATTAGGTTCCTTTCAACTAGGAGTCTGGGTACCAGTGTTGGTAACTGCTTTCCAGTTGAAGGAAAAAAGCCTTCATTTCATTCAAATAGATTGATTGCTTCTAAGAAGGTTGAAATGACTAACTTGTATAGGCCTCACACTCACATACTATGCTTTTTCCTAGCCTAGCAACAAATTCAAGCAGGTAAAGATATTGCTGCACTATAAAAACCCATTTCACAAGGATGCAATCTTAATTCAAATGGATCTTTTTAAGGAAACTGGAAGGTACCAAGAGAAATATCTGTTTTCTACTTCCTCAGAGGATCCTTTAGATTTCTAGTATTGGCCACCAGCTTCACAGTACCTGTAGTTTCTCCTTGTTTTATATCTAGCATTGAGATTACTCTGGCCTTCTGGCCACAGGCTATGAGATAATAAAATGTTCCAGAAAGGAGCTTTAATTGCAGAGCTTAAGTTAGGGCAAAACCCTTTTCTTCTCTCAAGGGACATTCATCTCTCTATCCCCTTCTCAGAGAGAGCTTAACTATCATCACGAATCAAACAAAACACTTTAGGATGAATAAACCTTGCAGACAATCACCAAACCGGCTAATAAAAGTCATACCACAGACAGAACTACGAAGTACAGCAAAATGCTATTCTGTGCCTCCTCAAAAAGATAAAAGTCTGGCTTCCACTAGCTCTAAGATCTTATTTGATCTTTTAGGCTTCTCAGTTTGAAACAATGCCATCAGCAGGTTTTCAATGGGAAAGAAAGGGCCCCTGAGGGATGGTACTTCTAAGCTTCAGCCAAAGGCAAAGTCCTACTTTTCCATGTGGCAGTCACAGTATACTGCCCAGATGCTTAAGAAAATGTGCAGAATCTGCTCTGCTACAGAGGACTATCTGCCCCACTGTGGGCAATGTCTGGTCCTGCCACCTCCCTGTAAGCATTTTGGCAGAAGAAACAGTTTTGTGAAGTGACACACAGAAAGAAAAAAATAAAAAAAAGAAAGGAAAATCTCTTACTTTAGATTAACAAAATAGTTTTCACTGTTTCAGCCATTACTATTCTTTATATAATACTGATATTTAAGGTCTTCTCCAGACTGTGAATCAATGCTTCATTTGTACAATAAGCCAATTCACACTTTTTACAGGGAAAAATGGAGCACCATATCCATTATTTCATATTTTCAATCTCTTCAACAGAATGAAATAGAGTGAGATTGTGAAAACTAACTCTGAAGAATACAGCTGCCTCTAGTAATAACAAATTTCTGACCCAATTCACATTGTTGCTCAGCAGTATAATTAAGCAGCATCTGATCTTCTCAGAACTTAACGTAACCATCAGAAAGACCAATACACAAGTTTTGTATTCATAATAATCAGAAAGCTATGGTGAGTTTTTTCTTTTTTTCCTTTTTTTTTTTAATAAAAATGGAACATACGGGATTTTTGGACCTGAGACTTAATTTGTATCTCTAACATTCAATTTTTAACACTTTTGTTTGTTATTTATTTGGTAATACAGTAGGACTTACAGAACACGTTGTCAATCAGTTTGTGTTCTTTGCAGATTTGTGTGACCACAATTTACAGTAAATTATTTGAAAAATTTGACTTCATTACAATAGATCTACATAAAACATCAACTGGGTGTAGTAACTGTTAAAAAAAAAACAAAAAACAAACAAACCCCAGTTTTAAAACAATGTGATTTTTTTATTTTTTAACAAGAAAAGTCACCTACAGCTTTGTATTAGGATATTTTCTGCAAGAACACTTTCATCTCTTATCTGTTTTGCAAGAACCCAATGTAAGATTATCTAGCCAGAAATTTGTTGTAAGAAACTAATGCAAACATTTAATTGGTACTTGATTGACTTCATATGGCAATCTACGTTACTGAAAATCACTGCTGTAAGAAATCATACTAGTTAGAACTTTGAGGAAGGAAAGAAAGAAGGCAGTTTTACTTCCAGATTACTTTAAAAAGCATTTTGCTGTGCTGATAGCTTTTGCAAACATTTGTCCTCATATAATACTAGAATTCAGTGCTGTTAAAAGGTATGTTAGAATTACATTCATAAATCCTTCTCTCTCACCTTCCCTATTCTCCTACTCCCATATGCTTTGCATTTTATTAAAGCATTTACCTGAATTGAACTTGGCACAAAGCTTTAAAGCTCAGAGTAAAATACTTCCACAGATACAAGGGCAAGGAGGAGAAAAAAATAAAACACACACCCAACCAACCACTAATCCTCCTGTCCCCCCAAATAAAAAAAAACAACCTACAACAAGTAATTATTTACAAAACTCTAAACCTGAAAATTAAATACTGTATTAACTAATCAACTTCAGCAAAGCAGGGAGGTTTGGTTTTTTTTTTAATACTTTTCATATATAGACCAAAATGCCAAGCGGACATTCACATAGTACATTCTGCAGCGTAAAAGGGCAAAAATGCATGTAATTATCTATATATGCATATACACAAGTGCTCATACACATGTACGAACACAAAGATGCAACAGGCAACAAAACCTCAACAGATCAGCTTAAATGAACAATGATTTCTTGTTTTAATGTCCTATACAGTATTTTGCAGAATATACCTTTAGCCGCCTTTGAGGTACAGCTTCCCAATCTATAGACCTGAACCATCGATGTCTCTTCACATCATCTGCTCCATTCTTTAAAGAAAAAATCAAAGTAAATATTTAGTAAGTTATATGTATGCCAAACCATGTATTTTATCATAAGCACAGTGGTATCAAGGCAGACTAATGGTCTAAACTTTTTTCTTTTCTCAGGTGGTAATCATTAAATGATTCTACAGGATAAATTCACAGTGTTATTTCCCTAGCAGATCATAAGTTCCAGCAATAAGAGCCAAATGCCTTTTCTAAATTTTTTTTTTTTTTATTTAGCAGTATTCTTCTGACACAAGGGAGATCAAGAACAGGCTTTAAAACACCCACAGAACCATTCACTGCAGTTCTATTCACTTCTGTTTTCTCCAACATTATAGAGAATGCCTCTTATTCAGATACACTTTCTAATTTTACACTAATAAAAAAAATAACTGAGTGTTGATGGTGTCTTAAACAGAAATCATGTCTGGGAAGCACACAGTTCTGTCAAATATTGCAGACATTTAGTACCAACAAGAGGTTCTCAGTACTGTTACAAAAGTATATATAATCATTTATTTTCATTTTAGATGTACGATTAAGGGTGCATTTGTCTTGTAATGATTATTCTCTCTGGGCTGACTGTTTTGATTATGTACATAAGGAACAAAAATGTTTGTTTTTTTTTTTTTTTCTTCCGCCTCTCAGGATGAAGTTTGACTCAAGCATAGACTCATTCTCAAGGCATTAAGCACTGGGGAAAACCAGAGGGCACAGCACAGCTCTTGAGCTCATATCACATACAGCTCCATGGAAGGAAGTGTCTCACACATTTGGTTTTTTTAGATTTATATGGAGCGGGACTATCCACGCTCACATCCAAACAGGCAACAAGGAAAGTAATTTATTACCTAGTTCCCTCAAAAGCAGATCCGATTGAATGTTTCACCACAAAATGCCCAATGGGATTTCAATCTTTTAAAACCAAACATGACTATAGAAAAGTACCGGACTTAAGACTGACCTACTGCCTCCACACCAAATTCCACTTCTAATTAGAACTATTTTTTTACTTTGACTTTTTGGACAATTGTAGGGAAAAACCCCAAAACAAACCAAAA
>VZTO01004897.1:0-27527 GCA_013400615.1 Syrrhaptes paradoxus
AAAAAAACCCACAGATCCTACCAAGTGTCATAGATATGAAAGCTTATTCAGTAAATGAAAAAAACAATGAAAACCTTTAAAAATGGAGAAAATACATGACAAACAGGCAAATTGTTGCCATTCAAAAGAAAAAAATAGGATAGTTAGGAAGTCAACCATCTGGACTTTAAACAGCAATAGCTAAATATGAATGATTAACAAGAGAAAGAAATCTAACTTAGTGTGCTTTATTTTACAAGGTAGCCATGGTAGATGAAAGTTTCATCTTATTATTAAAAGAAAACTGTTTAGAGCCCATTAATTATAGAACAGTATAGATGAAGTTAAAAACATACTTTAATAGATAAAAATGCCTAATTAATTTTTCACTTCATAACTTTGAAAGTAAAAGCAGTGCTGAAATATGACCCAGAAAATTAAAAACTGAAAAGCTTAGATAAATAATTTCTAGGAATGAATGAAAACAGACAAACACTGAATAATGAGCAAGATCCTCAACACAGGTTTGCACATAAGACTTAACCTGTGAGAGAGGCCCCTCGTTTACATGACAGACTGTCTCTGAATTACATGTCAGTCATTAGGATATCACCTAATTGCCTTCATTTTTATTTAAATAACTGTAACAGACCACTTCATGGCAAAAAATACAGAACAAACGCAGATTACTTTTAATTAAAAGATAACATCACAAAAATTTTGGCCTCAGAAGTTTAAATAAAAAATTTAAAAAGCTAATTAATTTAAATACCTGAGGCCATTGGTTGTTCCCATATTGTCCTGAGCCATGTTCTCTTTTGCATGTTCAATTGCAAAGTTTGCATGTACATTTTAAATGCACACTTTGGATACTTTACTCCTAAAAGAAAGCCAATTATAAATCCTGCTTGGCGTAAAGAAACTGAAAAATAAGTTTCAGATTTATGTACTGTATGTATAAGAAATAGAGAGTAAATCTATCAAAAGGTAATCATTCGCAGACTGGTATCAGGTAAGCAGAAGAGAAATGAGACAAAAGACGAAACTCCATTAAATACCAAACGTATCTACTGCATAGTAAAAGACCATCACTCACATACAAAATGTTATAGTATTCTCTATTCACAGACTTCTATTAAATTTACTACAATTGGTTTTAGTAGTAAAGTATTTTCTGTACATATCAGCTCCAAAGGGGATGAAGAAAACAAGTAAATACATCCACTACAGAGTGCACACACAGTGGGCTAAGAACCTCTTGGGAAGGGTAAGGAGAGAAATAGGTATTGCAACAGTTATGTTTTGGTTAACAAAAGTTCCCTAAATGTTAGGGAACTCTTGAATGCTAGCAGATACACACACTGGAAAATACTGTGAAAATCATAGAGAGTCCATTGAAACATTGTGTATTAAAAATCAAGCTGCTTCTATTTATATGGTGGTGTAAACTGAGAAGAAGGACATAGACTTCTCTTGCAATACTAAGGCTCTCAAGATAGACCTAATGATATGGTTAGCTTATGTTCAAGCTAATTTGTCCTCAGTTCAGGGATGATTTTGTCTGGATCACATCGGATTTTATTTGAGACTTGCATGAGGAAAGGAATTGGTCTTCACTTTTGCTGCAAGCCCCAACAGTTTCATTATTGCTACTGTTAGTTTTAATTCAATATCTTCAGAACTGTTATTCCAAAATGCTTTGAAATATTTAGCTACTTAGAACATTATTTTCAAATAAGATATGAATGCATAGCCAAAAGAGTGTGAACAATAATAAAAGAATACATTTTGTAAAGTAAATCATCCTAATACAGAATTAGTAGTGCAACAATCTTCCTTTTAAGGGAGTGCTGTAATGAACCCTCAGAAAACTGCAGATGCCCATGCACTCCCATTCTAAAGAGGAAAAGAGAAGAAAGTGGGGAAAGCTGAACAGCCACAGGAACAAACGCAAATATAATACAATAAGAAGCATTTATTAGAGCTCTACTTATAGCTCCCTTATTCCTCCCCTTCCCCCCAATTACTAGTGAATTTATAGCTGCAACTCAGCAGCTTATAGCATCTGTATATTTAGCATCAATTAGTGAGGTTCTGTTACAGCTAATGGGAGACATTTGCACATACCCCAAAAAGGCTATGTCACAAGAAAAATGAGTGCAGCACAATGCCAGAAGGAAATACTGCTCTAACATACTGTGGATATAAAATATAACCCCTACACACTGATTTAGTCACCACTTGAAAATACAAATGTTGGTATCTTGTTATTTGTGGTAACCTTAATCTCAGTCAAACTCTCTCTTCTGTTTGATATTAAAGATCTGGGAAAAGCGACTGATCTTATACTGCCATCTCAATATTGTTCATATACTCAGCAGTCACTTTGTTCTTTTCAAAATGTGTTTCTATGTTGATAGTTTTAAGGTGAAGCAGTATTTCAGAGATTGTACCCGCATCTTGAATGATTGTACATTTGAGGTTTTTTTTTCCAAGGGCTTTCTTTGAGAAATAAAAGCAGGAACACTTGGAGAATTCACACTCTTTACGCACAGAGCAAATAATTTAAATTATAGATGGTCTCTATGGAAAACAGAATATATTTAGACCTAAGGCATTAGAAGAGAAAGATAGCTACTTTAGATTTATATCCTCACTAGAAGATACTTTGAAATTTCCAGGCAGGACTTACTGCAATGTCTACTATTATATTGCTTCCTGTCAATGTCTACACAGATTATTCAGTCTGTCCAGGATGAAATACTGGATGTAAGCTCAGCTCGCTTGCACAGGAAGATGCTAAGATGTGGCTAAGTTACAACTATTCCTCTGCTTCCCATTCACTCTGAAAGTTACTTTGTCTCTTACCTTGACATAGTTCACCTTTCACCATTTACTAAATTCCTTCTGTCTTACTCAACAGTCATCTTGTATTAGGAGAGGGGAGTGAGCAGTTCCTCATCTTTACAAGCTCATCCATATTGCCACATGAAAATTTCACACTTAAATCCTAGGGGTAGATGTCCACAAGGACTACTTGCCAGTATGATCCCAGGCTCCTAGTGTGAGGGCTGGGGCAGTCTCCACAGTTCCTCTTTTGCAGAAGAGAGCCTTGGGTGTGCCCGGATTGTATATACCATATACATATTCTAGTGTCCACCAGACAGAGTTTAGAAGGTGTCCACAACGGGCTATTTGGGACCAAGCATAACTGCTTTGGAGGTAAGCCTGAATGGAGCACAAACATGGAGTATTTCCTTAAGTCAGCAACAAGTGGGAGAGGATTGTATTACTCTAACTTCCGTGGGCCGAAACCATAGCCCTGGAAATGTTAGTGCAATATCCATAAGCAACAGTTAAATATTAGAGAATGAGCAATGCGTAATTCCTCTATTTGTTTTACATGATGCCAGAAGGGAAACTGTAGATTCTCCAAACACACCGAGGCACAGTATATTAACAATAGCTTTCTACATACGCTAACCTTGACTTTGTATGGCTGCCATGACTGTCATTGATTTAAGCCTTAGGAGTGCAGCCGATTGAATTACATGCTGCAATATTAGTCAATGATATATTTAGCTTCTTCCTTGTCTATGCTCCTTCTATAGACAAATAGTTGTGGTTTTTATGGATAGGATTAGACAACTGTAACAAATGTAACAGTTCATTAAAATATTTTTTTCCACGTTTAATAAAAACTGGTAACTATGATTATGTGCTCTCTCAGCCAACTAAAGCTGTGATTCTGTTTTTTAATCTGCAAATTTCTGTAATATGCATCTTCATCTACAGTTAACGTAATAAGGATTTAAACTTACAATTTCCTATATACAGTCTTAAGAATGTATTTTCATAGAGCTTTTGTGATTTGTTAATATTCTTAGATATAGAAAATACCATTGTCAGTCCAGTGTAAGTTAGCAACTTTTAAGAAAGTTTTAAAAATAAAACTATACTGGATTTTCTCATATGACACATATCCCCACCACCCCTTTCCTGTGCCTCCCTAGTTCAAGACATTTTCAAGAGATTTTAAGTATTTCAATACTATGTTCTAGGACGAATAAATGGCTAGACAGAGGAAAAGAATAATAGCAGGAAGCAATCAGCTGCAACATCACTTTTGAACTCACAAGCTATTATTTTTCTTGTTTACCTCTGTATTACCATTTTGATCTCATTTAGCCTGAATTTAACACCTGTCTTTTTCTTTACTACTTCTGAGAAGAGCAAGAAAACTTTTCTGAGCCCCTTTCAAGCTCTGTCATCATCACTTCAGTAAAGGAATCATGAAGTTTCTTATCAGTCATGGATATATACACATTTTTAAATAACTATAGAATTCCATTGATAGCTTTATTTCAGGTAATTTTAAAGGGCAATGGTATTGAATAATGACAACAAATTCTTCTTTATGGTACCTGAAATCAAAAGAACTATTGCTGTCTCCCTCACGAAATTTTTTCTGGGGTTTGGGGTTTTTTTGTTTTGTTTTGTGTTTTTGATGGGTTTATTACAGCATCCACTAAAATCAATGGAGAAATCAAAAGCCCCAAATTAATGGGGAAAATACCAAATATGAAATCCAATGGGTTAAAAATAGCTTTTAAATAAAAGGTTTGAGGAAAAAGGTAGTACACTAGCAAAACCTACTCCCACATTTTCGGATTACTTTGGGGAGGAAGAAAAAGCAATTGTTCAGAGAAAAACATGAGTTCTGTTTAATCTGAACATTCCCAAAGTATGGAGCTTTCTTCACAATAAAGCACCTTGCTAAAAAAAAAGGAGACAAAGCTTCATAAATAAACATGATGACAAAAAAATATCAAAAGTAGAAAGTTAATCACTTGTAAACGTTCAATATACTTGCAGTTAAACTATATCTTTAAATTGTTTTAACATATCCGGGACTACATAGAAATTTCAGTCAATGTAAGTAGCCTGTGGTCAAGGAGAGCTTTTATCATTTATAGACTCTACCTAAACTATAGCCTTTCCTGTTGCATCCTGACCTGCAGATTGAGTGCTCTGCCTTTATCACTCTAAGATTGGATTACTCACTGAACCCTGCACAGAGCTGTCTACAAAGCTCTTCTGCTGACAAAGTGCAGGGGAAGGATTTATTGTGTTTATACAATGAAAAAAACCTGCTTACCACCCCTGAACTGATAAGGAGTTAAATACTAAATTAATTAGCTCCTCATTTGGGATTTTACAGAAGACCTGGAAATACCACTCTTTCAGCATCTTTTCTTATTGTCTTATATCTTGAAGTTGATTAAAATATGAATTCTGATCTAACTTCAGAAATAGATACAGCAAACAATCTGCAGACTTTTGGTTTGGAATATCCCATTGATTCGTAATCTTTTGTCATTTGATAGATACTCCAGTTTGCAAAGGAAAGGAGGATTATGGAATCTGGTTTTACATTTATATGAGACTGTTTCTCAGTTTAAAAACAAAACACTCCTCTAGAACTTATATAAGTAGATTCCTATTAACATTTTCAAGAGGCTCACAGTGAACACATACATATGGCTTGATCATTAAATCTATGTTGTATCTCACAACTATGGCAAGTCTGACAAATAAAAATGAAATAAAATGAAAAAGAACTTTGAAAATATAGCTCTGAAATTGGACCAAAGTAAATAACAGTAAACTGAATGTCCAAATTAATTATTGCCACTCTGTAGCAATGTTGCTCTGTAAATCCAGCCCATACCCCACGTTGTGGTTACTTGGACCTGCAGACTCTACCCACTCTAGGGCTCTAGGTACATGAATCTCAAGTAATGCAAAGGAAAAATGAGAACTGAGAGACTGAATGGAGCAGCTCTACATTCTTCTCTAATTGTTGAGTGATTACTGAACACTAGCCATTAGCACATCAAAATTAATTAAGAAATAAGAACAATAAAAGTAATGAGCAGAATAATGGAGCAGCTTTTAGCTCCAAAGGGTTAAAACTCTCTAGACAGCTTGATGAAATTCAAACTATGCCTCAATTTGCAACTGCATGCAATATGTGCATATCAGGAAAGCCATACTCTAGAAAGTTTATTTTTAAAAAAAAAGTAACAAGTGATACCGATGCACTCTATAATTTTAAGTAATTTGATTAGTTTAGACACTGAGTAAAACACTAAAACCAAAGCATAAAGTTTTGAGAACTACTGTATCTTACACAAGCAAGAAAGAGGAAAAATGTGGTTTTGATGAGGACCACAAAAGCAAATGTGAAACTATCCGTAAGCTTATGACATATCTGCTCTGAAAAACAACCTTGCACCTTTGGATATAGGATGCAGGCAGTAAATAGTCTGCAAATATAGATTAAAAAAACCAAAAACAATCAGCATGACTAGTTTGTATTAATTTCTCATCACAGCAAAGGATAAGGTCACAATAAAAGGTGATTACTATCAGCCTTAAAGCTAATGATATGTTTATTGGTTTTCCATTGGATACTAGGGTACAAGTTGTTATGGTACCAGAAACACTATTACAGAGTCTAAATGAAAGCAACAGATGTTAAAAGGCAAACAATTAAGACTATGCCCTTATTTCCTCTGAAGACATACAATAATTAGACAACAGAGACTTGAAAAAGATAAGATTTGTAATGGTATTACGGAAAAGGGTACCCATTTTGGTTTAAAAGTCTGTCTAGCCATAGGTTTAATCCAAATAATATAATTGTTGAGGAGAAAGGAAATTAATCCAAGTGAACAAGAGCTTTTGAACGCTTACCATGAAAAATGAAAAAACATACAATCATCCTAGTTTTCATGTCCTTTAGAAAAGCTGAGTTTTTTTAAGCTTTTAATTAACAACAAAATTTCTTGGATTTTGCATGATAGTGCAACTGGGCTTGCTGCTCAGAAAGAGCTGGTAGTTTTACAGAGGAAAATATGGTGATGTAGGCTGTTTGCAAAAGGGATTTTGAAGTCACTTGCCTCTCAGGGTTCTCACCAACATCCTTAGCAAGAGATGCATTGTTTATGCACAGTGAATATTAATTTTTGAAAGTATGGTTTTTGTAGACTTCCATTTGTTATGTGCTTGGTTTCTGAGTTTTCCACTGGAAACCACATTTTTTATGACCTCCTTAGACAAAGTTTTGATCTAAATGAAGAGAGAGCCAAATATTACAGTGACCAGAGGGTTTGGACAGCTTTGTGAAAAAAAAGCCATGAGAAAAAAAATTAAGCTAACAAAATCATTAATTGTATTTGCTAAAATTTAAAGGAAGATATTTAAAGTGCAAAGTATACTTTTAAGATGCACTAGATGGAGACATTCCTGACCAACAAATAAATAAGGACTGGTGAGGATATGAAATATCTAGCCAGAAGATGGTGAAATATCCAGAAAAAAACAAGTCTAAATCATAGAAACATAGATTCATAGAATTGTTTATGTTGGAAAAGACCTTTAAGATAATTGAGTCCAACTGTTAAACTAACACTGTCAAGTCCACCACTAAACCACGTCCCTAAGTGCCTCTTTTAAATACTTCCAGGGATGGTGATTCAACCACATCCCTGGCCAACCTGTTCCAATGCTTGACAACCCTTTCGGTGAATAAATTTTTCTGAATATCCAATCTAAACCTTCCTTGGGGCAACTCGAGGCCATTGCCTCTCATCCTGTTGTTTGTCACTTGAGAGAAGAGACCGACATCCACCTTATTCCAACCTCCTTTCAGGTATTTGTAGAGAGCAATAAGGTCTCCCCTGAGCTTCCTTTTCTCCAGGCTAAACAACCCCAGTTACCTCAGCTACTCCTCATAGGACTTGTGCTCTAGGCCCTTCATCAGCTTCGTTGCACTTCTTTAGATGAGCTCCAGCACCTCTGTCCCAGTTTCAGCTGAGATAGAGTTAACTTTCTTCATAGTAGCTAGTGAGAGGATATGTTTTGGATTTGTGCTGAGAAGGTAGCTGATAACATACTGAAGTTTATAGTAATTGCCAGGACAGTCAAGGACATTTCAGCCTTTCTTCTGTGCCAGTGGCTGCAGGTTCAGAAGAACAATTACTAGCCTAAAATTTGACCCTGGGTTTAGGATTGAGAGACAAATTGGCCAATAGTCTATTTCATATCATGCATGCCATGCCCAGTACACAGGTGAGGCTCTGTCCAGAAGTGCTCTCTTTCCAGGTCAGCTCCGTCTGGGTCATCTCTTGCTCTGGGTTAGCTCTCTTGCTCCAGGTTGTCTCTCTCTGGGTTGCCTCACTCTCAGGGCCATCTCAGTCTCAGATACTCAGGCTCTTATCTCCATTCCCAGGTTGTGGTTTCAGGACTCTCCCNAATTGCCAGGACAGTCAAGGACATTTCAGCTTTCTTCTGTGCCAGTGGCTGCAGGTTCAGAAGAACAATTACTAGCCTAAAATTTGACCCTGGGTTTAGGATTGAGAGACAAATTGGCCAATAGTCTATTTCATATCATGCATGCCATGCCCAGTACACAGGTGAGGCTCTGTCCAGAAGTGCTCTCTTTCCAGGTCAGCTCCGTCTGGGTCATCTCTTGCTCTGGGTTAGCTCTCTTGCTCCAGGTTGTCTCTCTCTGGGTTGCCTCACTCTCAGGGCCATCTCAGTCTCAGATACTCAGGCTCTTATCTCCATTCCCAGGTTGTGGTTTCAGGACTCTCCCTGCTCTGGGATCATTAGCTGGGAATGGGCTGATCTTTGGTCATCAGGTGGTGAACAGTATCACTGTGTATCACTCATTTGTGTATTTGTATATATTACTGCTTTTATTATTATTATTTTCAATATTATTGCTATAGTTACTAATTGTGCTTATCTCACCTCATAAGTCTCTTTTCCCTTTACCCCTTTAAGTCTCTCCCTCAACCCTGAGAGGGGGGAGGCTGAGTGAGGAGCTGTGTGGTGTTTGCTACCAGCCAAGATGAAAACTATGACAACTTCAACATCTTTCTTGTAGGGGGGGGCCCAAAATTCAAGACAGTATTTAAGATGTGGCCTTACCAATGCCAAGTACAGGGGCACAATCACTTCCCTAGTCTTGCTGGCCACACTATTTCTGGTGCAAGTCAGGATGCTGTTGGCCTTCTTGGCTACCTGGGCACACTGCTGACTCATACTAAGTCAGTTTTCAAACATCCCCAGGTCCTTTTCTACCAGGCAGCTTTCCAGCCACACTTCCCCAGGCCTATAGCACTGCATGGAGTTGTTGTGACCCGAGTGCAGGACCCCACTCTCAGCCTTGTTGAACCTCTTACAATTGGTCTTGGTCCATCCATCCAGACTGTTCAGATCCCTCTGTAGAGCCTTACTACCCTCAAACAGATCAACACTCCTGCCCAACTTGGTGTCGTCTGCACTGAAGGTGCACTTGATCTTGTTCAGATCATTGATAAAGATATTTAACAGAACTGACTCCAATACGAGCCCTAGAGAACACCACTTTTTTCCTTTCTTGAACAGCAAGCCCAAGGGCACTGCTGTATAAATTCTAAAAGACTTCATTCTTAATAAAAATCTTGAGAAATACAGATAATTAATTAAACAGATATGCTTCCAGGCAATACAAACAGAACAATCTTTTAAGCAGATGTCTTTAAATATGGTACTAGAGATGTAGCCTTAAATTATAGCACAGAATATTAAGGTAAGTGCCTGCATGAGAAGTGTGGGGGCAGACAGTTGGGGCAGTGGACCCCTTTGTCAGTGGCCTAAGCCCATGAGTCAAAGCCTAGAATGTCAAATTTATGAGGTTACTCTGGCCTTTGTTTACAAATACAAACATTTCATATCTTTATTTACGGGAGGCATAAACTACTTATTTCCATTGCCCCAGACTGCCTGACAGCCTTCCTAGTCTTTTGAGAGAAAAGGGAATTATTTTTTTGTTACAAATGTATCCTGGAAAAGAAATGAAGTGTAAGTTTCCTATCACTTTGACTGTGATTAATTTGCTTACAGCAGATTTTGTGTTGCATTTCATTTGCTTAGGGCTAGTTTCTGGCACTGTCAATTACACTGAATCATACAGAAATACTCAGTTATCAGACAATTTGTTAGAGCCTTCACAAGTGACAACATCAGCATACATAAAACGGTTTTATATTCCTTCTGGTTCCCTCATGAGAGACAATTTCATAACATAAAAGAACAGAACAACTTAAAGCTAAGGTAAGATTCCTTCCTCACTGACTGGAGGTTTTGCTGTCTGCACTCACCATCTTACTAAGAGCCGTAAAACTTCATACTGAAAGGTAAAGTAAATGCAGTTGATGGAAAGATGGGAACACTGTGTGATCAGTGACAATGTGCATTAAGGTATTAGTGGCTTCAAAGCTCTGATCTTGATGACCAGTTACCTTATTCAGATATGACACAAGTTGCAAAAGTTCAGAAACTTTGATGGCTTTCAAGGGGCTGTTTACATCATCCAAGCATCTCCGAACAGCAGCTCCATTGCACCCAGAATACACAGAAAGGTTGCTACAGGCTGTACGGAGATAAATATACCATGTTCGTACTGCCCAGATATTCTGAGGAGCAAAAATCCACAGCTCCGTGACTAGAGCAGCTTTACGGTCTCTTTCCATTGTTTAGCCTCTACTTGAACAATAGCTGGCTTAAATGGTCTTTGAAAATAAGACTAGTGAATAAAATAAAAGGGCATTTCTTTTCAAGAAAGAAACATACATACATGGTCACTCGCAGAGGTGATCAGCTCTGGTGCAGGCGTGTCCCACAGCGGAGGGGGGGAACATGGCATGGAGGGGGGTTTCCTGAGCCATGGAAACCTCAGCGGGGCACAGAGACACGCCAGGAACCAGCAGCTGAGGTGTGAGGGCAGGGCCAGGAGCAGTGGCAGCCACACCCTACTCTCACACAAGGCAGGCCTTGGGAGCGCTGCGGCCAGGGCGAGGGGCGTCAGCCAGGCTGTGGGGTGGCAGTCTGCACAGCAGTCTGCATAGAGGGCACCTCTTTGAAGGAGGGGCAATCCCCTGTCTGACTGGGAGACTTGAGGTACACTTAACCCAGCAGCCGGGCACTGTTCCTTGACCATCTGCACAGTGAAGGGAAGTCATCCTGCCCGACCCTCAAGGCAGAACGGTGAGCTCGTCCAAGAGCAAAGGCCACAGCTCCGGCTGCGGGGCCTGCACCATCAACCTCTGCAGTGGGTGATGCCTCCACCCAGACAGAGCTGCTGAGGGGAAAGGCTGTGGGGCAGCCCTCAGACTGCAGGAGGTGCCCGGACCTTTCTCCTGGGGCAGGGGCAGGCGGCAGGCCTGCCTGCAAAAGGTGTGCCCAGGTGGGTAGCTCCTGTGGCAGGTGGCTGTGCTGCTGGAGGCCGTGAGAAGGCTGTGTAGCATCAGGGCAGCCAAGAAGCTAGATAGCTGGTTCCACGCGCAGTCTGCAGTGGACCCACAGCCCACGGCTAAACAGCCAAAAAGTCCCCCTCTGGCACACACAGGAGAGAGGGGAGCTAGTACTGCAGAAGAATGGAAGCTTGCAACAGCAAAGACCAGCAGGAGGAAGACACTTTCCCCGAAGCCTGAGGTTCTCAGAAGTTTTTCAAATAGGCAGTGTTTTTTCTGTTTAGCTCACTTTTAATTCTGAGAAACCCTAGTAACTTTTAGGACCATAGGATCTTGGCTAGCAGAAGCTGCAGAAGGGAGGTACCTAGTTCTCAACTAAAGAAAACAAGTATATGACAAGAATGTCCATGTTTAACCATTTTCTAAATCTGAGACAAAATTGTTATACTTCACAGTTATGTCATCTTGCTCATTTCAGTGTTAGTACCCTTTTATTTTAGGGTTATTGGCCTTTTCTGGTGTCATTCATAAGAAGAGATTGATGCTACATTTCTCTTTGAGTACATTTAATTCTACTTTCACACTACTGTAATTTATCTAGATGGCAAAACATCTCACTCCAAAAATATCATCTCTGGCAATTTTTATGATCAGGAAAAGAATATTTGGTCAAGAAATGGAACTGACTGTACGTCACATCATGGAAAAAAAAATGTTGACGTCGAGAAGCAATAACTTGAAAGAATAAGCGTACCATTTTATGTCAATTGCAGAGAAATCAATGAAACTGAATCTGTCCTGTGCAAGCTATATCACACAGATGTGTGACTAATCAATCTATGTAGAATTTTCTATATATTGTTACAATTTGCAATCATTTTCTTCCCTCTGTGTCCAATAAGAACTTCCGCTCCCTCACAAAGTACTTTATCAGTTTCTCCTTCAGGATGCAAAAAGTTGTACTGACAAAAAGTAAAAAAAAGTTAACAAATAAATTATTTCTAATTTTTTTCCCCTCTGTTTTGTGTTTTGGTTTTGTTTTGTTTTTTTTTTTTTACCTTGTGCTTGAATAGCCATTATAAAAAGCTTAAAAAAAAAAGAAATAGCCATTACCAACTAAAAAGTAAACCGTGTTCTGGATTATACACAACATAAATTTGCCTACATGTGTGTCAAGTGTTTTCATAGACCTTGTCTCAGAGGAACAACTACATTTGCACATTTGAGGTAGACTTCATCCATCCATCCATGGCCTATTTTTGTACATCAATTTGCTGTGCCCCAGTTTTCTGAATGGAATGAGGTTCACGTATAAGCAAATCTGAAAACTACAATGTACATTGAAGCTACTTTGTATGTTTTCTCTAACTTTAAAAGGTTCATTATTGAATCTTATTTTTCTGAAGTAATTGGAATAAATTTTTAAAAATCCCCTAGTTTATGTCTATTATCAATAGAAGAACAATATAAACAAGGTAATAAGCATATAGGAATAATATTTTTTTCTTTTGCCGTGTGGTTCTCCTTGACCATATCTTATATTCTTCCATAATCAAACTTCTCTGACAAAAGTAGTTTCCATAATTCAAAAAGCAGATCTTTGTTTTAAAAAGCTGGTGAAGAGAAAGTTATATTAATAAGTTAGAAAAAGACTTTAAGAATTTCAGTCCTTTCCTCAGCAGAACTATCTTCTAGTATTTCTAGACTGTTCATTCAGTAAGAAAGACTTCTTTTGCTTCTCCACAGGAAATGCTTATTTTTGCATTCTGAAGAATTTGTTAATAACATCCCCCGAAGATATTTGCAACATCTCCATTTGATCAAGTCCTAATATATCATTGGTTTAGTTAAATTTCAATTTAACCATGAACCACCATGAACTTTATTGCAGATGGTTGGTTATTTAATTCAATAACACAAGCCTAACTCCTATAGTCTCTATACGTTGTTTGTAAAGGACTTTGCATAATAAATGAAAAAGGTTTTATTATTTGCACTCCATTCAGTGAAGAAAATGTTCCACTTAAATAATGCAATTAAAGGTGAGAAGAGAGTAATTTTCTACCAACTTTCTCTGGTGGTTTTATCAGTAGGAGTCCTACACCTTTAAACACTTTCACAGTAGCAATCTGTTCATTTATCACTCGCAGGTTTTATTTTAGCAGTCATTACAACCTACATCAAGACACTTTTTCTAAATGTCATAGGCCTATAGGAAGCCTGACATATACCTAAGATAAAAATTCTTAATTCTAACAACTTTAACAAATAGTAGGTAGGTTGTTTTAAGCCAGTGGGGTTCCATAAGGTTTCTTTTAGAGTTTTAGCCTGTGATATCCTGGCTAAGCAATATACTTTTTTCTTCTGAAATGAAATTCACAGCTTTCACAGGAAACAAAGAAAATCCAAACCATGATGAGAGTTGCCATCAATAGTTAATTCAACATAGGATGCTATAAGCTGTTCAGATATATACAATTCTTGACTGCTTACTGATAGAGATACAAATCTTATTGGAGAAAGCAGCTCATCTTCATCATTATACTGTTCATGGAATCATTGCCATTGAAAGCACAAACACACGCAAGTTACAGATCAACTATAAAAAAGCCCTCCATGCCAAACAAAAATTCATTTAGTTCACCGAGTGTTATACCCAAAAACTTTCATATATGATTAAATAATTTCCTTATCTTTCTATCACTTATGAACTAACACTAGAAGACTCCTACTTTTAGTTCTGAAATAGAGTGAAAAAAAACCCAAAAAAAAACCAAGTTAGGACAGTTGTATGTGTGTATTAGAGAAAACAGGGAATTCCAACAAGTAACACTCTGGCATGTCTTCAGGTTGTTAGCCCTGTTATTTATGCTAATTCCGGTGGAGCAAGTAGTAAAATGCATTACAAAATAAGTATCAATCATAAATTTCTGGAACAAAAATCTAGATCTTGTAAAAAGAGCATGTAGCCATAAAAAAAAGAAAAAAAAAAGGCTCACAGAAGTACAATGGACTTGATAACACTTCAAACTAACAGACAAGGGACAAAGAAAATTTTTAGAAGTACCTTATTAACTTCATAAAGCAATCCAGAATTTTAGATCAAGTCAGTCATAAACTTGTACTTGTGTACTACTACACTTAATGTTTGAGGAGGGAAAAAATAACCCCATTTAATAAACAGCAGGTAATTAGGAGGCTTGTTTCAATTAATAATAATAACAAAACATGGAATTTCTCATTGTATTTGAAAATTTTAATAATTTAAAGAAGTGTCATATACACTTAGTGAAAGCAGACTTGTTCAGCAACAGATAAATTTCAACAAGAAGTACCCCACCTAAACATAAGGTAAAGAAAATGACCAGAGAGGGTTAATTATTGAGGCACACTTCCTAAACATCAAATTAGATATTCTGCACAATTTCTTGAGTCTAGTGAAGTAATTCTGATGCTGTACAAAATGGATGGGAAAATGAAAATACTCTTTAAGGAAAATATCAAAAAGAGGAAACATGCATGCTGGTAAACTCAAGCATGCAATGTCTGTTTTTTGTTTCATGATAAAACATGGGCTTTAATTAACAACTGATTATTTAGAAGGAATATTTTATTTTTTTGTTTCCTTTAGGAGGCATACAGAAATTAAAATGAGTTGTAAAGAATGAAAAAATTTATTTCTTCTAAATAAAATTACTTTCTTCTGGATGAATTATGAATATTCTTTCAGGAGCCTTAATGCTTAGCTTTGGACATGCATTTACCTGCAGTCAATACCCACATGTAAAACCTTCCTTACAGTTTTGTTCTTGAAATGTACCCACATTCTAGTTAGCTCATGCTCTTGCTCATATCCCCTTCCATTATGTGCTCTTTCTATTGAAGAGATTCCAGACAGTCCTCTCATGACTCTCTGGAAGTACAGTCCAAAACCCTGTGCTTTACAGCCTTAGTTCTGAAGAGAGAGACAATTTATATTAAGCAAACACTGAAAAGCTCTTTACAATAAAGCTTTGTTTATTGTAAACCTTGAAGAAATTCAGGTTCTTCCCAGGTAGCTGAAAGTCTTGACTGTGGTATACAAAAAGGGGAGGCTATTCTACATGGTTTTAAGGATGACATAGCATGGCGGTAGTGAAGGTTTTACTAAATTTTCTCCTTCTCATTCAGTAACCTACTTTTGATTCAAAGAACCCTACATGAAATCATTAAAATGGGTATACATATTTTTTCTTTTTCTTTTGAAAGCTCTTGCTTAATAACTACAAAGAGAAAAGCTTCACAGAAACTATCTAAGCATCCAATTTCAAGCATATCAAAGCCAAAAAGAAAACAAGTTAAGCACGTTTTTAGTTATTTCACCATTAGAGAACACTACTAAAAACACTTCATTTATTTAAACCAGGCAATAAAACTGAATAATCAAAAATCCTAAGGAAATGGCACCAGTTGCCACTAATTTTGTGCATTCCTTGTGATATAAGAACTTAGAATGCACACAGAATGCTTACTTCTTGGTGAATTCTCAATTATCTTGCAGTGATGTGATATACACTTACTAAAAAAAGTAACCTACAAAACTTTAAAGAAAAAAATGGTGTAATTTCAGATTAAAACCTGGACAATAGTTATTTTTGTATCAATTTATCAAGTATCTTTTACTATTTTGTCTTATAAAGATATTTTGAAGTCAACAGAGTTAGAGAGATGCATTCCAGCTGAGAACCTAGAGCTACACACATTTGGGTTTGAATTTTGCTTACGCTGTGATGTTTTCATTGCACTGTAACAATGTTAGCAATTCTTCAGTTAAACATAAGGTATGTTTGCAATGTGTCCCTTTATTGCTCTCTGGTGATACTATATCGGATTTAAGTTATTGAACACATTCATTAAAGCCAAAAGCACTAAATGCATGCATCAGTTTTAGCACATGTTGAAGAATTTTGCTAGTTAAGAAGTACATTCAGTACCTTGCAGAAATGATCAAATATTGAAACCTTAATGTAAAACAGACAATCCTCATAGAGTCATTATGGAGGGTTTGGAGAATGGGATTGTTAACACGTGGTATTATCAAGACCCCATGAACAGTCTCTTAAACATTTACTGTCACTGTTATACAAAATTTAGCCTACAGACAATAACACCATACTCAGATTTAAGTCTTGGATGGCTGACACTCTCAGGAAAATGATTTATTAAACATATATATATTATTAAAATTGGGGCATCACTTGTTTATTTTTTACTGTATCACTATTTTCTACAAACACTGGTTGCATTAGAAACACAGGTTCCGTCTCTCTCTGTGCTCCCCCATTTCTGCTTCCATTCAACCACTCTAAGCACCATGGATGGCTTTGACGCGTTTTGCAGAAGAGAAAGCTGCTTCAAACTAGCTGACAGTTTCTTGCTAACATGGCAGACAGGAGCCACGAAGAAAAGGAACAAAAGAGGATGAAACCTTCCTCTTGACCTGTGATCCAGCTGCCACAACCAGTGCGAAGTATTGCACAATGGAAGATCAGCCCTAGTTCTGAGCTCATGGGGAGTCCGGAGGTCACATCATTCAGGAAAGATTGATCTCCCAGGGTCATCCAACTCCCACAACTCAGCAAGATGTGGTAGCTGTGAGGTCTTCCCTACCATAGCAGCAAGGTATTGCTGAGTTTATAAGTGAAATCTTGCAATTATGAGAGGAAACTACTGCCTCTCAGGTGAGGGAAGGTTTCAGAACTAAATGGTCCATGTGAGCTCAGTAGGATCCTTGCCTCTGTTTAGCTGTAGCTATCTATATTCACATTTTCCCTATTTTTTCTTCAACTGTACATTAAAAAAAAATACATATATTGGGCATCTATTTTGTGTTTTCCTTCCATAAGAAAGGGAAATTAGCTTTTTAGTCTCATTAATATTGCTTTAATCTGCAAATCTGCAAACACTGCTTTGGAGTAAAGACAAGCAAAGGGCAACACTAGTGCTAGCCTGTCCCCAAAGCCAAGGTGAAAGAATGATGCAAAAGTTATGATCACCCTTCATCTCTCTCTTTCAGTCTCAGGTAAAAATGTTCAGTACAACACACTTTCCAAGACAGTTGTCATGGAAACCATGCTTTTAAACTGTGCTATTAAACACATACGGGGAGGGGAAGCATCTACCTTCTCCAAATGCCAAGCCCACAAAAGAAGATCTGTAAGTGCCTTGGAGACTGTTGTGCACAATCACAGTACTTCTTCCAGTGAAGTGTCAGTGCTGAGTACAATTAAGGACAAGATATTCCCTTCCTTGCTATGTGCAGGCTTGGTTGTAAACTGGCTGTTAAATGGGCCAGACTTTTCAGAAGACTTAAAGATATGTATACGTATAGATATATACCTTTAACAATATGTATAAACATAGACATACAACATTTAAACACCTTAGTAATGCCTGTATTATGCTTTTTATAATAATTTCTTTATTGCTGTCCCTACAGACAGTACCATGTACGGTTTTGCTCGTTTTTCAACATCTATGTTGGGCCTGTATTGATTAATCCTATTTTATGCTTTGGTGCCTTCATTTCGATGCAACTTCCTTCCTGAAACAAAAGCTTGTAAAGTGATCTATATTGCTTTGATGAAAAGCAGTCATGAGTGAAATTTTCAGTATCTGTGAGTATACTCTGTGTAAACATAATAATGTTCTTCTGTTATAAAATACAGTAAATAACATACTTGCATGTATAATGTTTTTATGTATTCCAGGTTTCATATTGCATGTTCTGTGAGGCCATGTGTTGGCTATGCATGGTGAAGAATGATAACCTTTTGGAATGAGATGTCTATTTATAAATGATGCTTCAATATTTTGTTTGGAAATTTTTACTTACACATTTGGGAAAGTGTGATGGGTTTGCCCTTGGCTGGAGGCCAAACCACACACCCACTCACGCAATTCTTGAGATCCCCCAGTCACCCCTGAAATGGAGATGGATTCTGGCCTTCTGAGTTCAATGGCATTAGGTTGTAAATGATCTTTTTTTACCAAAGGTTGTTTTTTCTTCACTAATCCACCTATTTAAAGACACTTATGTTTGAATAATTAAGATGGACAATTTTTCATATTGTTTTCATCAACAAGTGTATGTGGCATCTATGTCAGTAGATTTGATTCTGCTTATTCCTTTGGATAAAATAAACTCATTTAGTACTATTACTAGTACTTAAGTTAATCCTAAATTGCAAACTGTTCTATTAGCTCCTCATAAATTCATAACTGCACTGATTCACTTGGAAAGTTGAGTTAAAATTTTCTTTCTTGATAAATTTCTGTAAACTCACTTTTAGGCTACAGAAAGCATTTTCCCCCAGTAGTTACACTGCCATAGTTTCTAGAAATCATGCTTTATGTCAAGGAAAGCTTGTTTATATATCAAAAAACCTCAGTGAAAATGTAGCTTGGTCAGGAATAAAGCACTCTTAATGTACTATGATATAATTAATGACCTAAAGTTATAAAACTAAAACATTGCCTTTTGAAAAAGAAAAAAATCCTAGCAATTCAAGCTGTGGTAGAGCGACTTCTACATCACAGACACATGAGAATTTGGCGCTTTTTTTCCTGCACTATCAGGAGCTAGGAGGCAGTGTTGCAAACCATTCAGTGATGCAGCAAGACAAAATAAACTGCTTCTTACTAACCTCATCGAAGTGGCAAAAAAGTGTTATTAAGTTTAAAAGGAGTATATGTCCATTGATTTTATGTCAGAATATCAGGGACTTGAAGAAAATGGAGAGAGCTGAGACCTTCCCCAAAAGTGAACTGTAAGAAGTAAGCTAAAACGGGAATAACAGGGAATAATGAGGACAGAAACATGAATAATTCTTATTCTCATAAACACAGGTCTTCTTTCTTTTCTTCTTTTATATTTCCCAAAGATAAGGCTCATAAAAACTTCTAACAGAAATTCCATAGTCTCTCAGTGTGTAACATTACACTTCACCATATCATAATTCCTGTGCAAAACATACTGACAACACTGTAAAGAAAGAAATAATAAATGTTCTCTCTGTTGCTTGCTGTCCAAATTTTGATATGAAAGCCTGGAGCATCACTGTTTACTTTCCCTTAAATCTGGCTTAAAACTGAAGCTCTAACAGAAGTTCTGTTATCCCATGGATCTCAAACCAGGATATCCTGCTTACTAAAAATCTTCTCACACTGAGAATAAAATCCAGCACTGAGAACATTTACATGGTAATTTCTCAGAAAAAAAAAAATTCCTGATTAAGTCACTATTTATGGAAGCAGACACCTACTACCACTCATGCCAGTATTTCCCTTGACGGTAGCGGGGGGAAACCCTGCCATCTAGAACATAGGCTAAGATTGCTTAGACTTTTTTAAAGACATGACCCAAAGGCAGAGTTCTCAGAGACTGTGGACAACCTTGCCCTGTAAAGTTCATTCTGTGTGACAAGTCCCAGTTTTCAAATGCATTGGCCTGTACTGCCTCTCTTACAGGGCTAACATGGAAGAACAAGCAATCCACCTCTAATAAACATTATGATTAGGAGCCTGCATGGTAACATGTTTAATTCAGTAAGACTGTTGTGTATCACTATACTACATTGCATCATCTCCTCCAAAGAGAAGAATTCAGTATAAATTAACGTACATGTGGATTACTAGTTACTAAAAAAGATTCTAAATTACGCTAAGAGATTTAGACCCCCTGCATAACATTCACACTTTATATGGTACAATTGTCATTGTTTAAGCTGCTGTCAAGACATTCTACTGCAACTACAATCCCAAAATGCATGCTTAGAGCAAACTGAACTACACAGTTTTGAAAAGGATAGGAACATTTTTACTAAGATAGCAAAAAAACACATTTCTTTGAATAACGCCACTCAAATGACTCACATGGAATAAAGAAGCACCCTCAGAGGTGCTGGAGGAGTCCTTTTTGACAGAAAACTGATACAGTTAAGCAAGGAGAGGTGAGACATATGGCATAACGAATGAAAGGAAGCAGAAAGCAAAGGGAGAATGTATCAGTGAAGGGAGGAAGTTAACAGACTAAAGGATCAGAGAAAATGGAGAGAGAAGCCAAGAAGGAAATCACACATATGAAGAAGCATGAAAACAAACTATATGAAAGAATTAAAAAAGCAAAAGAAGCCAAGGGAAAGAAAAAAAAAAGGTGTTAACATGTGCTAATTAGGAATAAGAAAGATGAAGTGACTATCACAGAAAAAACAAGAGGCAATATGAGAAACGGAAGATGAAGAAACATGGCCCTGAGCTCACTGATATTAACTTAATTACTAGTGATCTTCCAGTCTCTGACTTCTCTTCTACAAGGCTGTTCCTGCTAATTGGAGACCTTCACAGAGTAATGTTAGTGTTCAATGACTCTCTGGGCTGTAGGATTTCAGTGCCTGGGGTTTGGGATTGCACATTTGCTCAGAATAAATGCTATTGTACTACAGTTATGAATTTCAGTTTGGGTGGATAGACAGTTAAGGAAAATGACCCCCCCCAAAAAACATTTTTTTTTAAACAATTCTTTTTTGTTGTTTTTTTTTCACGCTAACTCCAAGTTTTACTTGATTTTATTTTATTATTATTATTCAAAACCACTGTTTACAAGGGTTACAAGTAGTTCTTCTTCAAAGATTGCATTATTTTGGCATCTTGAGTAATAATTACTGGAGATTCATCAAATCAGTTTGCAAAACCTCAGGGCAAATGTTGCTTCTAAAATGGTGGAGAATGCAGGTTCAATTTGTAGCCTGTTAAATGAGACTGCAACAGTTTAAAAGACAGCTAAATATAGTGCTGCACATCACTGTACTTCATTTCAGCTGGAGTACCAGTTACTCATATTCTATTACTCATAATTTCAAGCAAGTGGAGGGAAAAAAATTCATTGACCTTGAACAACCTCAAATAAATGTGGTCTATAAACCTTGATATATCCTTCCTTCTGACTGCAATACCTTTTTCAATGTGCAAGTTCTCTTCTAAGAATAATAAAAAATTACCATTTCATCAAGCTTTTGAAATTGCTGAGATTGAATCTTTAACTGAAAAAAGTTCACTATAGTGCATGGTGACTAATATTAATTACTAATTGCATGCAAAATGACATGCCAAGTTAATTAGCAATGAGCTACTTTGGTGGATATATGCCAAAGCTCAGATTGTTTTGGGCAGAAGTAGCATGGTATTAAATATTTAACATGCTGTGGGATGTTCTGGTTACGCTGGTCAATCATTAATTTCCTTTGATCCCTAGAAAGTAATTTTTATTGCACTCAGCTGTAACTGATTGTGAACAGCTTTTATATTCAGGCTCCTAATGTACTCTTCCCTGGTTGCTTTCCTCTGATTGAAAGTATTTGTAGTTACACACTTTATCACACAGCACAGGACCATTGCTTTTCTGTGACTATATACTAATAGTAATTTAATATTATGTTAATATGATTTGCATTTATAGTGTTATTCTGAAAGAAATTCCAGAAGTACAGCAATGGCAAATATTTAAAAAGATCAATGGAAATTGGGGGAATCAAAGATGTGCAAAATATTTTATTTAATCTGTAATAACTACGAGTAATCCCAACATTTTACACTTCAAGCAAAAATACAGTTACTAAAAGCAGACTCTTTTTACTTCAGTCTGGATATTGCAAGTATGCATTTTCTGTAAATTTGTATTACCACACTATTATTACCACATATTATTACCACATTATTACTTACACATTATTATTACCACATATTATTACTATTTTCTTGATTTGATTCTAAATGTGGGAAATAGCTTTTATTTAAAGCCTTCCTCAGCCTCACTGTCACCAAATTTCTGGAGGGGGAAAAAAAGTGCTTTATAGCTTGCCTTTTTTTTTTTTAATTCTGTTATTATGGAAATCAAACTATATTTGAAAATGGTTGTGTTTTGAATACCTCCAAAGCTGGACACTTTTAAATAGATTTCAAAAGCTAACCAAAGTAAGACTTTTATTTGACGTGTAGCTTTTAGCTTACTAGTCTTTTCTATTTTTCAAAAAATTGTGGAACATTATGAGTAAATCATTATTATTTTATCATCAAAATCAACTCAATTTATTACACTTCAAAACAGTAATCTAAACTTTTTCATCTGTTTAGCAGAAAAATAATATTTCTCAAATATTCAATGAGAGGATAAGTTGATACACATTTTATATGAATGATTATACCAAATTTTTATCAGCTATTACAAAAAGATATTCAGAAAGCATTAGTTATTAACTTTTCATGAACTTAGATATACTTTCATTTTATCTTCTCTTTTACAGTAAATCTTAAATTAATAAAGATTTAGCATAACAGTATCTATATAGAAGACAGAAGGAAAGAGGAGAAGCCATCCTTTAGAGTGCTTGCTATGATCAGGCACTGGTGGACAGGGGTAAGTGATCAGCTCGAATAAGCTCTCTTCTCACGAGTCACATTCAGGTGTGATTTATGCTCTGTGACAACTTTGGAAAGACATGTAATCATGGGATTAGCACCATCTTACTCTCCTTCCATGCAGAAGGAAGATCTTCTGAATTTCCAGGTTCTGACACTGTAAATACAGTTTCATGGGTCTTCAGATGAAGCCTTTCAGTTACTACCTTCCGTATGTCATAGCCTCTCCCATCTTGTTCTATTACAATAGATTGGTTTCTGAAGGTTACTACCAGTTAACTTTCCACTTTTATTTCAGCCTAACTGCTTCACTTTGACCTTGAGACTTAAAATAATGCATGAAAGGATGCACCTATCAGTCAACCTTTTCTTATGGAAAAGAATAAATGCATGGAAGTTAACATGATGGAGGCATTTTTTTATGTCTCTTTTTAAAGAGCTTAAAACTTTTCTATAAAGCAATAATATTAAGTGCACAAGCCAACAAATGGCTTTTCTTCTGATCCTCTACCATTTATATCCCTTACTTGTCTCAGACTATTTTATATCTAAACTAATATTCAAATAATATGGAACTTGAGACCTGATTACTTCAAGTAATTTTCCCACTATGAAAATGAATGTATTTTACTATTTTTCAGGTTCAAATAAGAACTGGTGGGGCACTCTGGCAGTATGATATTTCTAGGGAGTTAATGGGAAGGAATGAGGAAAAACTGAAGACATTTTAGGTTTTCAAATTACTTACATATCTTGTGAAATCTTCAACTCCCTGATAGTGTCAAATTTTTAATGGACCATCACATGTCCAAAATCAAAAACACTCTGATGAATACTACGTTCACCAAAGTAGGCCAATTTTTTTTTTGTTTCTGAATTCTTGTATTTAATATAAATAACCATATAAGCAAATGGGCGCAGGGGCTGAGAGGAGCATAATTTTTTCTGGAATATTGTGTCCAGTTCTGGGCCCCTCAGTTCACGAGGGACAGGGAACTGCTGGAGGGAGTCCAGCGCAGAGCCACGAAGATGATGAAGGGAATGGAGCATCTCCCTTATGAGGAAAGGCTGAGGGAGCTGGGTCTCTTTAGCTTGGAAAAGAGGAGACTGAGGGGTGACCTAATTAACGTTTATAAATATGTGAAGGGTGAGTNATGACATAATTGTCTTGACTTAGCAAAACAGGCAGTGCTAAAAATTACCATTGGCATACTCAAATGTTGAATGCAATGGTGCATTTCTTGAATATTTTATTATAGCAAGTTAGACTTAAGATATGCATCAATGCATTGTGTTCCTTTATTTAAACATCATCTTAATTAGAAATGTGGTATAATTCTAAAGAAATAAATTTCTCTTTTCACTGTGATACAGGAGGCTGCAGCGTACATAATGTGTACCAGCTCTCATCAACTACTTTTCCAGTCATATTTGATCCCTTCGGAGAAGTTCCAGACTTCACCAGCCTGGAAGTTCTCTTCTGATGCAACTTAAATCACCCTTACCATCACTCTGCTCCACACATTCAATGGGCTGCAATGACAGAGACCATCCTTTAATTGCTAATTCTCCCCGCTACTTTTCTTCTAATATTGTTCAAAGGTATGTTGGGAGAATTCACACAGTAAGGAAGCTATGTTAACCACTCTAAAATCTTCTCCCTAGTGCTGACTGCATTTTCAAAGAGTTACTAAATGAGAACAAATAAGCTAAAACACCAGGAAGAGATAAAATACTCACTTCAGTATTTTTTGTATGCTACTGAATACTTTCCTAGTTTCTAGTCTTGTAGACATTTGTAGAGCATTTCAGCTCCTGATTTAAGAAAGTCATGTGAGCATAACAGATGTATTGTGCTAAATGAACATCCCTTGGTATTGACAGATTCTTCACTGGATTCCCTCCGCCCTCCCCCCCCTAAATCTGAGGTATATTGTATTTGGAATATTTTTTCTTTACTTGTGGGAATGGATGGAGTCTTCCTTTGCCCATGAGAGTAAGGACTTTTCTTTCAAGTCTTTCTCCAGAACAGCTGAAGGAATGACAGGGATTGTAAAATCAGTTTTATTCTGCATATGAAACACGAAACAGATGAAACATTTGAAGACAGCATTTTTGTTAGTGATGAATGAATAACTTCCAGTTAATAATTTATTGAGCAAATTGAGCTGATCTTTCTCCATTCACAATATACACAAGCAGATCACGATTTTCTCTCATTTACTCATTAGCTGAAACCATTTGCCAAATTCTTGTATGTGATACCTGTAAGTGAATATTGATTGTGAAGGGATCTCTTCAAGCCCTACACAGAGGAGCTGCTTTTTTGTGAGACAGCTCAGAGAGTAAAGCTTCTTCACTGAAGGAATGAGTGCCTAAGCATTTCTAGCAAAAACATGTATGTGGATTTCAATTTTGTTGTGTACATATTTTTATGGAAATAACATTGTAGTTCACCTTCTGTGAACTTTATGTTTTGGAAAAGTCAGTGGTTCACTGTATACTGCAGATAAGAGCAGAACACCCGTAAGAGCATCAAATGAAATACCAACATCTGAATTCTACTTCCCTTATTTAAAGTTGGATTGATTTTTTAAAACCAACACAGATGAAAATAAAGCAGACAAACCACACCCAGTATCATGATCCTCTAAGTTCTATTTCATAAATAGTATCCACATTATACAAAGTCCTGATATGGCCTGCAGCAGGTTTTCTATAGGTAACTCCTAATGAGATAATTATAGTATAAGCTCATTTCAAGGTTTGTTTTTTTTTTTTTTATAAAATTACAGAACTTTCTGATGAAGCTAACTATTTATATTCAACAGTTCTTTGTAGGGATAGAGCTTAATTATATTAATCATGAAAACAAACCAACACTGAGCAATATAAGCATGGAACAAATTCAGAAATGACAGATGTCAAATCAGTTGTCATCATTGAGAACAATATCTCTAGCAGTTTTGTGGGATTACATCTTAATTAAACTATCAAACCTAGCCAATGCTATATGCGTTTCTCATCAATATTTTACTATAAAATACAATGATTGAAGCAGACTATAAGAGAAACAAGGACTGACGAAAATGCATGAGGAAAAATAAACAATTAGCAAGGTGGTCAGAGAACTCAATCTATAAAGAATACATATTAAGTGTAAGCACCCATGCCCTGAAAAGCAGTGATTTTTTCATTCAGACTAAGCCAAATTACTGTACATAAAATTGCAGCAAAAAGGTGCATTTTTATATATAAAAGGGATATGCTTAGGCTTAATGAGTGCCTAAGAAATCTTTGACATTAGCACAGGAATGCTATATGTGTGTCTCATATTATTATTTTAAATCTAGATAACATGAATAAAAAAAAACACAACACAAAAGCAACTGAAGGATGGAAAAAATGCTCTAGAAAGAGAGAAAGGAAACATTAAAGGGCTAACTTATTCAGCTTATTAAGAAACACAAGAGGTGTTTTGCCTTCATAAACAAACAAATACTGCCTGTATGCCAAAGAGCATTTTAACCCAATTAAGGTAAAACTGTTTTCTTGGAACCGTAAGCCCTGGTAACGCAGTCTCTATCGCTCAGAAAACCCTGCACAGAAACCACAGATACAGCTATCCTTAATATCAGCATGATCAGAACCAAAATATTTTCTGCAAGAGAGGGTGCCAGTGGTACGCTTCTAAATGCTCTTGGGGAAACAATTTTTAGGGGGGGATCTGACCGCTATCCTGTTCTGACTTCATTGGAAGAGGAGGAAGGGGTGCAGCAGAGATGTCTTCTGGGGTCACTAGCTTGGAGTCTTCATGTCAGACAGGAGCCCACATGATTGATAGCCCACAGTCCTGGCTACTAATTCCAGCTCTTTGAATGAAATTCAGTTCTTTGAATGAAACCTGTTGGCTTAAGGAGCAACACAACTGTGATTATCTGGCTCTATGCCTACACCAGTAAAGCTTTCCAGGCTTGAGCAGAAATAACTGAGATATCTAGCCACAGATAGCTGAAAGTTAAATGTAAGGCATGAATTTCGAAGTAAGAATATTTGACCATTGTATCAAAGTATCAAAAAATTGGATTCTCTGCCTCTTCATGGACATGAAGAGAGACTGGTTATCCCTCTGGAAAGTATATTTTGCCAAACATGTTATGCTTTAGTGAAAAATAATCGATTATGCCCAGTTCAGTGTTTGGCATGAAACTGAAATCTATGAAAGCAGCTATACTACCTGGCCATTTAAAACTAGAGATTAAATATGAGTAGCCTATTAACGTAAATTGCAACCAACCCCATTTATTCTGCTGTCATACGCTATGGTCACAACTATGGTACTTTCCCAGTTAGAATAGAACTGTGCATGGATGTAAATCTGACTTCGGTCTGCAATATAATCACATGGACAATAACCATGTCATCAGTGGAGTTCAGACTTTCATACTGTAGTTTCCCCCTCTCTATATTCACTTAGATTCCACAGAAAGGGCAGTAGAAACAGAGCACAGCAGGTGTCTTTGCTGTGAATTTTTTTCTACATAATACTTTTTCTAGTGCTTGGTCAGCTCTGACTGCAACACACATAGATCTGCTTATATATATAAGTGGACCGCACAGCGGTTTGGACAGGCAAATAAAATGCTGATTATATTGCATGTTGTTGTTCTTTGATCATTTCTGCCAAAATTCTGATTTTTGATTTTGCAATATCTTCACCTGTTAAGCCATCTTTAAGAGAGCATTAGAAGAGGGTTCTAAAAGTAATGAGATCATAGAATCATAGAA